>ML789570.1:241110-277889 GCA_009831015.1 Picea engelmannii
ACTAGGAGGTATAATTACAACTAATGGCCTAAAGCAGACATAAATAAAATAACATTACTAATATAATATGCCCCAATTAAGGGGTAATGAGCCAATATTAGGGCTTAACAAAGATGACATTCACTATTGCAATAGGGCATTGGACTACCACTACTCCTTGGGATGCAAGTGCAAACAACTCCTCTTTCCCCTTGACCTTGACTCTCCAAGATTTCTTCTTGGCTATTCGGTTCTTGGGATGAAGTTATGGGTGAAGCCTCCAAAATTTTCCCTCCCAATGTCCAGTCAATCTGTAATACTGGAAATAGTTCTTGCATGGGCTACTTGGCCTTCTAGAGTGCCAGCAATTGCTAGTCTTATGACCCCTTTTCTTGCAACAAAAACAAACTAAGCCATAACTTTTCGGTCTTTGATGACGCTTACAAGCTTGGTTTCTTGGTCCCCCAATAATTGGAGTGAATATGGATAATGGAATCATATCTTTGCTACCCTCTTCCAAGCTTCTTTAAGAAAATTTGAGTGGCTTGCTGCACACAGCTTCTTTTCTAGTTTCTTTGCCTTGACAAAAGTGGTTTTAGTTGCATGTGTGTTGGCTTCTTGTCCATTGAATCATAGGCCTTCATGTTTGGGCATTTTTTGAGCTACAATGGAAATCACAATCCCTTGGACTTCCTTACCTAGCCCTTGGCCATCATAGCCCATTTTCCTCATGATCTTGGAACCAATGCCTCTAGTGTGCTTCTCAAAGTCACCAAGGGTATTGGAATATTATTTTACCATGTTTTCCTCTGTCATGGTATTAGCTTCAATAGTGCCATTGGAAGGGGATTTCTTGGTCTCTTGGACAAATCCTTTTAGCTTCTTCAAGGCCTCTTCCTTTGCTACCAAGTCCTAGTATAGGTGAGAAGTGACCTCAGTGAACCTCTCATCCTACCAATTATCTAACTCCATGAATTTCTCCCCCAACTGTAAGAGTTGTTAGATTTTCTTGTCTAATTCTTCCCTCATGGCAATGAAGGATTCATGACACCTGGCAAGCTCTTTCTCTAGCTCATCCTCTCTTTGTTTCCAATACTGACTTTATTCTTGTATCTTCTTGTTGAAGTCTCTCAACTCTTCCAACTTATCTTTGTCCAAAGATTTTCCCATGGAAGCTTCTTCAAATTCTTTCGTGAACTTTCTCTGATACCATCTGATATGTAAATGGTAGGCCTATGGCCTGTCCATCTCACCAACATGGATACTTCTATGGAATAAAATTATTCTTTCTATCTTGAACTTCTTTGACTGGTTGTAAGCCATGCAATATGTTGGTAAATAGTCGCGTCGACCAAAAAATGGACCAATCAACCTCCCAATAATCAATTCGATTAAATGGAAGACAATTCAACTTGGAGAAGCAAAAATCAACTATCTGCAAGTCAAGTTGACCAATTGTCTAGCAAGTCGACTTGGATGAAAATCAAGTCGACCAAGTCAAGTTGACGCAAGTCGATTTGACCAAGTCGAGTCAAATAAACCATATGAAAACCCATTTGAATGCTCTGATAGTCGGTTCAGCCAAATGAAACCATGATAGAATGCTTTGATGGTTGGGTTGGCCCAATTAAACCCCATTCTAATGTTTTGATAGTTAGGTCAGCCAAATGAAACCCTGGTTGAATTTTTTGATAGTCGATTTAGATGCTTTGATGGTCGGGTTGACCAAATGAAAACCCGACCGACTAAATGAAGGAAAATCGACTACAAGGGAAACCTCGTCAGAATGAGTCAATCGATGGTTCGAAATAAATGCTTAGAGGATGTTTTTGATAATCAACAACAATTCAAACTTCCCAGGGTGAATTGTGTAACTAGAGAAGAAGAAAAATGTATGGAGGGTATGTAAGCTTTCCCAAGTAGGGATAGATTCACCCAGGCAGTGCATAAAACACCCAGGGGTCTGTAAATTTGACTAGGTAGTTTCAAATTCTCCCAGGTAAGTTTGAATTCACCTAGGAAGAAAAATAATGGTATGTACAACCAATGGGAAGAATTAAAATGTCCAAAAATCATGATTTATGTGCGCGGGGTGCTACAAGCAGGAAATTTTCTTCAACAAAGTATGCATAGAGCACTGCAACCCATAACACAAGTACCCAAATAACAAAAGTGTTAACTCACATATATCATCATTTAAATGAGATTATTTTATTATGCCTGGGAAAAAATTACAAAGGGCTGAGCGATACACAGACTTTGTGTATTGTTACTCACTAACATTACAAAATTGTAGAGGCCAAGGCTTAGAGACACCTTCACTTAGAGTGAATAGGCACATTAACTCCTTCATCGAATTAACTTCAAGCAGGATACCCTCTTCGATCTCTAATTTATGCTACTGTCCTTCCTTAATTCTCCTTGCATATCCCTTTCGTCCCCCTCTTTGCTTCAACGTTCATTCTTTTAATGTGTTTCCTTTGGGAGGCCAACCGTCACATGGTTCATTTCCACTTACATTTTTTCCTAAAAGAGAAACGTAAATAAAAAATAGTAATTACAATTTTACAAAGTATGTTGGGTGAGGATCCAATTCGGATCAAATATGGGTATAGGTAGGGAAATCTAAGAGGAAGAATTTTTCATCTTCAACCCTCTTAGTGTCACAAAGATGACAGATTCTTTCATCCCACAGTGTTTTGGGAATTTTCCAAGCCCAATTTCACTATGCATCTCGTGAGAGTTATTTCTTATTTTAGCAATGTTTATTTTCTTCTTTACACTTCTCAAAACTAAGAGGTACTTTTGATATTCTAAATTAGGGTTGACCACCTCCTTGTAGTATCTTAATTTCTTTTTATCCACTAATTCTTTATCACACCACGTATTCTCCTTAAATTTATAAGTGATAATATTTGTAATATTATCGGTATTTTGCATGATGGATTCTTCTTGTATTCCCCAATGATTTAGCCAAGGTTTGGCATATTTATGCCATAGGTACTTGAGTTGCTAGTGGTTTTGGTTAGATTTTGAAGCAATTTGTAGGAGCCTCTTGCCATCCATGTTGTTTATCTTGTTCTTGTAAGTTAGGTATCTAATCATAGAAATCCTCTCAATGGGGGAAAGGATTGCTTCTACGAGGAGGATAGGATAGGGTGTATTTCCCTTAATTTTGATATTATAAGTTATAAAATTCTTTTGGATATGTTCTATCTTTGTCTAGGATTCTCTATATATACTACAATCCAAAACTTCACATCCATATAAGATAAACGAAGTGACGAGAGTGTGAAAGAGGAGTTTTTTTTTATCCCAAAGTCAAAGGTTCCCTGATTTACAATTGTTTTCAAATCCATAATAATATTTCCACCCTCCATTTATCCCTTTTCAATGCTATAGTTCCAAATGAGCTTGTGGTGGATATCAATTCCAAGATATTTGTATGAAGGAACTTCCTCCAAGCTATTGTTTTCATAAACCAAAGTATCGTAGGTGATCCTTTTTTATTTAATTATCATAACCTTTGTTTTTTCATTGTTCATAGTCATGCCCATGATAGAGTAGAAGTCCTCGAGGATTATTAGTTGCTTACCTAATTCACAGGGACTCATTTCCATAAGAAAAGTATCATCATCATAAAGGAGGATGATGACTATAATAGCAAGAGTCGGACCAACATAGCTCGCATCCTCCAAAAAATGTTTTAACTTATCAATATAGATGTCGAAAAGGATATGGGATAGGGGAAAACCTTGCTTGACTCCTATATTATATTTGATTTCCTCCGACCAACCCTCAGTGTTACTAAACTTGGAAATAACTTTCTCATATAGCCTTACTATAGTAGCTCTTAACTTGAAAGGGACTTTAAGCTCTTCTAACCTATTCTAGAGGTTATTCATGGGAACAATGTCAAAATATTTTATAAATTCATTAAAATAATAAAGGAGATTAGTTTTGTCATTACGATACCCCTCTACAATGATTCTAAATGTAACAAGGTGGTCCACAGTGGAATGGTAGTCTCTAAACCCAACCTGGCCTCTAGCTCTTTTTCCATGGCTTTCTAGCTATGTATCGATCTTCTTTTCCAAAATACTTTTGTATAGCTTAGATAAAATGGGGTTAATCATAATAGTCCTATAATTAGAGGGGTTTATTTTATCCCTGCTTTTAAAAATAGGTACCATGAGGCTTTGATTCCAAGGTTTTGGGAAGCCTTGATGGATAGTTAAATTAAAGAGCTTATGTATGTGAGGGATGAGGATAGGTCCTCCATTTTTTAATATTTCAGCTTGGTAACCTTTAATTTGCTTAGATTTTCCTTTTGAGAGTCGCTTAACCCTAAACTTAATGTCTTCTATACAAAACACTTCATCCATTGTAGAGTTGTTTGGCATGTTTTCCATGACATTAGAGGATTTGTTCAAACTTTTAAGGTAGAAATTTCAATCCTTCAAAGTGAATCTTATTATTTTCTTTAGTTTTACGAGTTAGAATTTTCCTCCATAATTTATTAGGATCTATCTTAAATAGGTGCACAATATTCTCTTGCTTTCTATTTATATAGGAATTTTTTCCCAGTTTAATTAAGGTTTTGTATCTATTTATCTTATCATATTTTAAAGATGCATTGGAAGCATCCCTAATGGATTTTCTCTCAATTTTACATTCATTATCGTACTAAGGGTTAGTTGTACTTATTTTCTTTTTACGTAGCACCTCAATAGAGAATTTTTTAATGGAAGTAGAGAGAGTTGTTGTAAAATGTTGATAGTCAACTTCAATATTTTTCTGATATGATATGGGTTTTAAAGCATTGCTTAAGTCTTTTAAGAAAAGACTGAATTTCTATTTGTTAAAAAGTAAGTGTCGTTGGTTGTCAAAGTGCTCTTCAATAGAGATTTTGTGCATGAAAAGTTTAAGAGTTAGGGTTAGAGGTTTATGATCAGATGTAGGTTCGTGGTCATCTAAAAGATCAAAGCTTACTATTTGGTTGTATATGGGGATATTTGATATTACATAATCGATGACACTGCTACCCATCCCATAGATACAAGTCATCTTGTTAGAATTTGGACACTTCCTTAGACCATTGCAAATTATTAAATATTGAGAACTATAGAGATTGATTAACTCAGTACCAAAAACAATTCTTGATCAAGTCTTCAAAGTTTCTTTTGTAACTGTTAACTAAAACAAGGTCCTCATTTAGCCAAAGATGATTAGGGTTGGAGTCAATACTTAAAATAAGAGCTTGATTGGTTCCAATTCTATAATTAAGGTCTCCTAGCATGAGGATACTACCTTCATTTTTCATATTGTAGATATCTTTCTCTAAGATTTTGTAGGGACAATTCTTATCTGGAATTTTTTTGTATAAAAATTACATTAATAAGTGTGAAATAACATATTGTTATATAAATATTCTTAGCATTAATATCTGATATCTCCATCCATATGTATTGATTGAGAGAGTCTTTCTTGTGAAGTCGGATGTGAGGAGAGATGTTCATTTTTATGTAACAAGCTATGCCTCCAATCCCTCTACGGGAGGACTTATTGTTCCATGTTGACCACAAAACAAATCCTTCGATATTAGGGACCTTAAATTCTTCATGCTCCCAAGTTTCAACCAAGAAAATAATGTCAATGTCACTCGAGTTCCAACTTAGTATAGGCCCTTTACTCCATGGAAAACCATGACAGTTCCAAAAGAGGATCCAGAGTGTCCCAAATTGCTATTTATCGTTATCTTTTTCGTCTCTATCTCTAAAAATAGCCTTTTGATTCCGAATAATTTCCCATTTCCCTTCCTTCCTAGATTATTTCTCCTTTTGAAATTCCTTCCTTAATTGAAGTATATATATATTCTTCAATTAAGGAAAGAATTTCAAAAGGAGAAAGAAGCGAGGAAGGAAGGGAAATGGGCAACACACACACAGCCCGGTGGGTTAGCTCAAGTGGTTTAGTTCCATTGTTTGCTCGAATGAGGTTCTAGGTTCGAATCCCCAATCAAGAGCTTGTATAGGGCCTCACTTGATGTCCCCACCAGGTTAGGCCCATAATCAAGCCAAACAATTTACCTCATTTACCATCTATGAAATGTGGGGAAGTACTCAAGGGTTTCCCATGCTCCTGTTCCGAGTGTGTGTGTGTGTGTGTGTGTGTGTGTGTGTGTGTGTGTGTGTGTGTGTGTGTGTGTATTCTTCAATTAGAACATATGTATGATAATAATAATAATAATCTAGTTTAAAGTCTATGGAAATATATTGTTGTGTGTGTATATATATAGTAATATTAAATCATATATATGATCTAACTTTGGAAGATTGACATTCTATAAATTCTATGTGAAACTGTAGGAATCCTATACATGACCTTAGGTCTCAAAAATTTATTTGAGTTGCAATATTAGATAAATTATTTACTTAAGACATAACTTTTAATAAAAAAATAAATCTCTTATATGAGGAAAAAATTATAAGTTAAGATTCTCAATCTCATCTCTCATCTTAAATTATTCGATTATGATCTTAAGGTTTCTATAAAAATTCAAAGTGGTTCTTACATTATCATTCAATTTCGATATATACAAATCTGGACTTGTTGATTAATATTAGCTCTTACAAGAATTAAATTATGCTCCCAATATTTTCATTTTTCAAACATTGTGTTATGGACTATAAATGACTAGACTTTGAATGTTTAGATGATTCTAAGGAACCTATGTAAATTCTTAGGGTTTTCATCTATAATATTTGGACCCTAGCCACCAATTTGAGCTCTACTATAATCAAAATTGAGTTCTCATAGGTTGAATTGAATGATTATGAATATAGGTCTCCTTTATAACCCTAAATTTATATACTAAGTTCTTAGGTCTTATATATAAGTCCAAGTTGATAAGATGTTATCACATCCCTTATATGAGTATATATTGTTTAACTATAATAATTAGGAACTTATGTATTTCCATATGAACCTATGACACATTTTTTAAAGTTCTTCCTTTAAAATATAAAATCATTACAATTGGCCTCATTACATCAAACACCACAAGTTATTCATTTTCCTCAATGAGATGGCCCTCAAAGAGAAAATTACTAATCACCAATACTTTCCTTTGGCTAAGTTGTAACAATAAGGGTTACTCTATCAAAATCACCTAGGACTTGCACCTAGACCCAACCACTTATTTGTCACTCCCAGGAAATCAAAGCATGTAGGTGGTATAACATGTCATCATATTAAGGTAATACGTAAACTATCATGGATAGTCCACTAGAAAAATTGCATGACAACATATCTTAAAATGTTGATGAAAAATAGTGAGGTTATACTCTACTTCAAAGTGATTATTGGTGATTAAAATGTAATGTTATATGTATTGTGTTTGATATGAAAACTAAGTGATAAATATAAAACAAAATTTGTCTAGTAAAATGAGCACACCATCAACACAATGAACACAATATGTACCATGGGAAAATAGATGTGGGAAAACAAGAAAGAAATGAGGATCATGCATTGATCTCTTATTCTTATATTTATAATGCAAGATACAAAGAAACATTGACATACTATGGAGATATAATAGATATTATGTTCTATGAATTGTTTCTATAAGATAGACTTATTCCTCTATCATATTTTGATATCCCACTCATATTCTCTACTCATATATTGAAAAAAAAATCAATACAATAGGAATGAAACACCATTATCCATTGTATATCCATTTGTAACATGTCTTGATATACATCTATGGTTAGGGTTAGGATTTTTGCATGCCCCAACTTTTCATTAGGGTTAAGATTTAGGATCCTCTAGAGTATTATTGAAAGTCCACATGTGTGAGTAATGGAATTCGATGTAGCATCCACTTGGTATTGGAGTTGTCTGACAAGGTGAATTTGATTTTCCACCCCAAAAACTACTAGAACGAATGAAAAATAATATAATGATCCATTTTAGATCATGCCTCTGCATTTTGCAAGGATTTTGGTCCCTAAAATATTTTACTAAAGAGATGATGAAAACATTCCTCAAATTTATTCTTGGATTACCACTTCGGTTTGCTTGGAATTCACCCCTTAACCCATCCCACCAGAGTCGTTACTAACCCCTTCTAGTTGTTCTAGATTTCTTCTACAAAACCACATCTTTTTCTAATTGTGTATGAGCATATAGTGCTAATTTCTTTATGGTAGGTAATACTTGCCCCTCATTTTCCCCATCGATAATGGAAATATCATATAGTTTTAGATTTTTTTCATTCACTAATGAGTAAATGTGCATGCATGGAGGTACACTAAGTATATAATACATATTACCTACATGTTCTAAAACTTTAAAGTAATCATATGTCCTAGACTTGATATTTTTACTATGTCACTACATCTATATGTGTTCATGTATAACCAAACTCGGTCTCCTACCTTGAATGTCTTTTCAATTATATGTTGATCATGCATACCCTTGTACTTATCATATTATTTCTTTAGTGCCTCTTTTACTTGGAAATGTATTTTACTGTTCTTTTTAATTATTATGCCATCCTTAAGTGTTTCTCCTATGATGTCTCCCTTCTCTAATCCATGTTTCCCATATGCAAGGTCTAGAGATGAAGGTGGAAAATATCCAAAACAAGTTTCAAAAGGGGACGTGCTAGTGGAAGCATGGACTTATATGTTATAAGAGTATTAAATTTAGATCACATTCTTATGATAAGTTATTATATGCTTATGATTATAACCCCTAAAAAGATGAACCAATGTCTTGTTCACCACTAAATTTGTTTCCCCATATATTTATGGATGGAAAGTTATATATATCTTTAAGTAAATATCCATTTTCTCCTAAAGTTTAGTCCAAAAGGAATTAAGAATTCTAGTATCTCTAACAAAAATGATGCTCCTTGGTATTCCAAAGTGCACCCAAACCCTCTCAAAGAACGAGATTGTTTCATATTGTCCCTCAATGGTATTTTAAAAAGGCACGATGATACACATATTACTAAATATTTCCACTAATACCATAAATAGATAATCATGTCCCCAAAACTAGTAGGTATATGTAAGGAATGATGTAAACCTTGCTTCCTATTGTTGGATTTATTCATACAACAAAGCATAAATACTCTAATGAATTGAGATACATATTCTTGTATTCTAGGCCCATATGCACACCTATGCAAGTTGGGTATTCTTTACCAACACCAAAAATACTTGCAACTTTGGATGTGTGATCATATCTTATAATTTGTGTTCTCTCACCTTCACACACAAAGCATCTCTAGGTTGTAGAGAAGCATATCTTGGAGATGGTATTCAAACTTGTTGTCACCTTCTTCTTCATGAACTTGGCCTTGCAATTGTTGAAATATATCCTCTAAGTCCTCATCTTCTATGTTCCTCATTGTACACATATTAAGTTAAATACTCCATGTATGTATGAGTACTCAAATCCTTGATCTTGGATGTTGTTTGTCGTGATAGTATGTATATCAGAATTTTAGTGCTACTCTTCTTATACTTGATGATTAGATGAAACTATTGCTAAAATCCCATCCATTTGTTGTGTCTTTCTTATTGAAGATTACTCCATGCATGAAAATATTGTATAAGTTGGTGATCAACAAGAATGATGGTCTTGATCAACAAGAATGATGGTCTTCTTTCTCATTAGATAGTGCTTCCATTTCTTAACATCTTGCACTAAATCATAGACATCCTTTCCATATTTTGAGTAGTTTAGGACTACTCCATGAAACAATTCATAATGATAGTAAACTAGCCTACCTCCTTATATCAAGAACTCATTCATTTGTATCCACTTAGAAGGTATTTTACATATCGAGAAATGAAAAAAATATTGCTTAACTAATATTTTGTTTTAGTTCTTTAAAATTCCTTCTAATTTTTTTTCCAGTAGAAACTCTTGTGTCTAGATATTATCATATGAATTGGTACATGAACAATTGAAAATGATGTTATGAAGTTTATGTAACGTCCCCATCCCAACTAAGGAAAATTACGGTTCATAATACTTTACAAATTAAAATTTATGCTATCTAAATAAATTTTTGTAGCTTCCAGCTATGATTTGCATACATATTTAACTATTGTCTGTTACCATAAATTAGATGCATCTACAACATACTAAAATAGACATGAATGCAGATTAATAATTTATCACAATATCATATAAATCATTTCCAAAAACACAAAGCTCATGCATAACAATTTGACTCACAATATAATACAACAACAACATAAAACACTTATCTTTTATAAAAAGTTGTGCAACCAGTTGCTTGGGATGGAAGTTCCACCCAACCATAGACTTGTTGTTCCAAATATCAATAGAAATTCACCCCCGATCTGAAGCTATTAATCCAAAAATAGGTTGGTCTCTCACTGTCCACTCACAACTCATAAACTCACAACCCATTGGTACTCTCCCACAACTATCTCGATTTTCACCAGCTCTCTTCCTCTTGACCTTGCCAACCAAAGGAATGTACCCCTTCATTTATATTAGTCCCTTAGGTGTCCCATTCATTTATCAGGGTCTTTATAGCATAGGTAACCAGGAATATCTTAGTTGGGAACTCAAGGGAACTTGTTGCTAAGAAAATTACCAGCAAACAACAACAAACACTTGTTGTTACAATGCAACTCACACATGAGTTCACTCTTCATGCCTAACAACTTGGCTCTTCGGTATTCAGCTCCAATTACACTCCAATACACTCCATATTTATCTATAAGTCTCCCTCCATTGTTGTTCCAGCTCTAAGCTCTCTTCCTTGCTCTCTACCTGTTGTTCATGCACAAAAACTCCTTGTGTAAAATGTTTGCTAGATACCCATACAAATTTCATCTCTTTGGCTTACTTTCTTGAATCACACACTTCCCCAATTTGATTGTACTCATCCCCCATGTGCCCAATAAATTTGGGATGTGACCACTCACACCCACCCTCTTACATCTATTAATTTATTGGCTTTGGGAACACTCAATAAAAAATTAGAAGGTTTATGTATCAATAGAAATTTTAGGAAAATGGGTTGAATTAATATACATGGGTAACTCCCCTTTTGAACCCCTCTTGCAAATTTTCTTATACCCTCCCCTCTCTTGTGTATTAATTCATCCTTCATCTCTCTCCATTTCCCCTTAGCAACTGGCATCACATTTTACTATTAAAACATAGAAATACAATTTCCATATTGCATCACTTGGCCATAACCACATCTTATATCTACATTAAGCATTAATTAAACTAAGGATTATAGTGGGGATGTTACATTCCCCCTCCACTAAAATTTTGCGCCTTCCTAGGTGCACACTATGCTGATATGCATATATGAAAATTTACATCACAATACTTAGGAATAAAATTATGCAATTCAACAACTCCAGCAGCAGTTCCAACCATAATCTCTTGTTCCTCTTAGCTCGTTGAGCCAAGGAATGCATCACTCATTTATCAGGGATAATCCAAGGAATGTACCACTAATTTATTAGTATTAACCCAACAAATGAGCCATTATTTTATCAGGGTCCCCAACGCAGTTTGCTAGGACTATGAAATGTGGTTCTAGAACTCTAGTTGCTCAAAATGGAGTCTTGCATTATGTTTTCTTCAAATTGTCAAAAAATTGTGGGTATTATTCCCGCATGTTTTCTTTTTGCTTTCATGTAGCATCTTCAGGATAGTAGCAGGTACATTGAACCTTTACCATCCCTATGGCCTTGTTCCTAAGCACTTTGACTTCATGTTCCATGATGCATATTGGTTCCACCAAGAAATCCCCTTTGTGCTCCACCTAGATCACATTCCAATCAATTATGTGGTTAGAGTCAAGCACGTATTTATTTAATAATGACACATTAAATACATTATGCACTCTCATGGATGCAATTAATTCCATCATGTATGCAATTGGTTATATCTTTTCTAATATTTCAAAAGGTCCACAATATCTTGTTGCCAACCTTGGGAAACTTCCCAAGCTTATCAAACTTATTTTTGCCTTCGCTTTTAATAACACATGTTCTCCCACTTTAAAATCTCTAAAAATTCTATTATTGTCTACATAATTTTTCTACCTATTCTGGGTAGACTTTAAATTCTACTTTATCCTTTCCATCTGCTCTTCCATTTCCTTTAACAAATCTGGCTCAACAACTTCTATGTCTGTTGGATTATCCCAACTCATGGGTGCATTACACTTACTTCCATATAATGCTTCAAAAAGACTCATTTTTAATGAATTTTGATACCCATTGTTGTATGCAAATTCCACTAAGTGGATATAATCCCCCCACTTTTATGGATGATCCATCACAAACATTCAAAGCATATCCTCAATTATTCTATTAGTCCTCTTTGTTTTCTCATATGACTCTGAGTTATATGTTATAATTAGATTTAAATTTGTCCCAAAGTCATTAAGAAAACCTTTCCAAAAATTGGAAGTAAAATTTGGATCTCTATTTGAAACTATTTCCTTAGGCACCCCATTTAGCCTGGTAACTTATTTCATATATATTTATACAATATTTGATGCCTTATGTGTTGTCTTCATTGGAATGAAATGTCTCTCCTTAGTCAATTTATCCACTACCACCATGATGGAATCATGTTGCTTCATTGTTCTGGGAAGCTCTGTAATAAAATCCACTGTAACAACTTCCCACTTCCATTCTGGAATGGGAAATGAATGTTACAAACCAACTAGATGCCTATGTTCAATTTGCACCCTCTGCCACTCTATACATATGGATATGTAATTAGCCACTTCTTTCTTCATTCCTGGACAAAAATATTGGCTTCTCACAACTGCAATTGTCTTATGATATCTCGAGTTCCTAGCATATGGCACATTGTGCATTTTCTTTAACACTGCATGATCTGGATTTAGGAGCGGAATGAATTGATTACAGACTGAATACAATAAAAACAGAGATATGAAGAATGACACATATATCCAGTGAACAATATCTTCTATTAAATGAATGAAATAGGTTGAAACTGTAAAAATGCAGAACTGAAACACTTGCTCGAATGGTGGTAGCTATCTCTGAGAAGATATGTGACTGCTATGCACAACCATCTGAGAAAAATGATTACAATGAGGCTCCAGAGGCCTTTTTTATATTACTCATGAATTTCAAAACCCTAGACATCCAAAAACCTAACCCTAGAAGGTGAAACGCCAAAATTCATGTGGACCCCTATGGGTAAGTTGGTACCTCAACTTCCCGAGGTCGTAAATGTTGCATACGACCTCCATTTTAGGTGTATGATAGCCCGTTGGAAAGGTATTTTAGAGAAATACACATTATGTAATCTAAATCTAACGTTGTCTATAGTTTGACTATGGCGAACCAAAAAAAAACAATGTTTATGGCCCCAAAACGGCCCTGGAAGTACAGCAAGATGTATTGACATGAAATCATACAAAATAAGTCAGTTAGATTAAGCATGAGGCCACCAGTATCCACTTGGAGGATTTGTAGGGATTAAGACAACCCTAGATGTGTATAACCCACAATTAAAAATAAGTACATAAGAACATTTTGAACAAAAACGGACAAGAGGATCCAGTTGGAATAGGTGGGTGGCCACCAATATCAACCTAGATCAATCCTCCCCCCTTAGGAATAAATGGTATCCATTGAGTTGAGTTCCCCCATCAAGTGAGGAAACTATTGTTGGATTTTGCCCCGGGTGAGCCACTTTCCCTTGGTGTACGAGTTGTTCTGCCTTGACAACCTAATAAAGTTGGATCTTTTGTTGGCAAGTTCCCTTGACCTGTGTGTCCATTATCTGATCACTTGATGCGTGTTCCATGTAGTCAGTTTTGAGCTCCGTTGGTGTCAGTTGTTCTGCAATCTTTGAGGTGTCCAATAATGGTGGAAAATATGGCCGAAGGAGGTCCACATTGAACAATGGGTGCAGGCCAAGGAAGGGTGGAGTGTTGAGCTCAAAAGCATTGCTACCCACAACCTTGGTGATAGTGTAAGGCCCATAGTGAAGTGGGTGTAGCTTCCGATGGGGCCCCATGAGATGCTCCTTATGCAAATGTAACCAGACTTTATCGCCAACCTGAAAATGGTGCGGTACCCTGTGTTGATCATGGTGTTGCTTGTACTTAGCATTGGATTTCTGTAAAATGTCTTAGACCTGTTGGGGGATGTGTTGAGTCCACTCAATGAATCTGGTGGCTTTTTCGGTCTCAAACAGAACATGGGAATATTCTATTTGTGTGGTGGAAAGAGGTAGTGCAACATCCATGGGACCCAAGGATTGGAATCCCAACCCCACCTGAAATGGGCTATGGTCAGTGGAGTTATGGAGAGCCATGTTGTAACTGTGATGAACATAGGGGAGACTCTCATCCCATGTACGTGGATTCTTAGAGTTGTACATGTGTAGGATGTGCACAATCATCTGATTGACAACCTCTATTTTGTCATCTATTTGGGGGTGGAAAGAAGTGGATTTAGTGAGCTTGGTGTCCAACAGTGACCAGAGACTCGACCAAAATGTGTTGAGGAACCTTTTGTCTCGGTCGGAGATGATGGTCGGTGGTATCCTAAAATGGACCCACACTCGTTCGAAGAAGTGATTAGCAGTATCTGTCGCTGTGATATTCTTCTTGCAGGCCATGAGGATGGCCATCTTCAAAAACCGATCAATGACCACAAATACACGGTCATTTCCTTGATTTGTGGATGGAAGGACAGACATGTAATCCATTGAGATGGATTCCTAAGGATTCTCGGGAGTAGGAAGAGGGGTGTATAAGCCTTGCTTTTTGATGGTTGGCTTGGCAATGGCACAAGAAGTGCAAGATCCAATATACTTTCCGGCGTCTTGTCAAACTTTTAGCCAATAAAAATGTTTCTAAAGAACTACCACAGTTTTCTCCATGCCAAAATGTCTTGCCATCCAACTATAGTGGGCTTCCCAAATCAGCTTTGCATGCTCGCTTGTAGGAACACAAATATGTCCCAGATGGAATAATAGACCATCATGAATGTGAAAATCCATGACAATTGCGCCTATACCCAAGAGTTGATATGTGGTGGAGAAGTCTGGATCTTGTTGATAAAGTCGGGGCCACTCAGATGCCTCATGTCCACAGGAATGGAGCATAGTGGTGAGTGCAGCCACAGGAGGTCGACTGAGGCAGTCAATGACATGATTAGAGATCCTTGTCTTATACTTGATGTTGATATGGAATTTTTGCAAGTAGTTGGACCACTTTTGATGGCGATCGTTCTGCAATTTCCCTTGTGTCTATATGAACTGCAGAGGCTTGTGATCAGTGTGGATGATCGTCTCCTTTCCCAGAATGTAATGTTTCCATTGACGACATGCGTGTACAATGGAATACATTTCCTTGTCATAGGTGGGGTATTTCTAGATAGTATCTGAGAGTGTCTCACTATGGTATGCCATCGGATGGTTGTGTTGAGTGAGAACTATGCCTACAACATAGTCAGATGCATCATTCTCAATCTCGAACGATTGTTTCAGATCAGGGAAAGGAGAGTACTGGAGCTGAGCACAAGCGATAATTCAGATCATCGAATGCTCATTGTTGTTCTTTCCCCCACAAAAAATTTTCCCTGCCACTTCCCTTGGTCACATGGATGAGGGCCCATGCAATATGGGAGAATCCCAACACAAACCGTCGATAGAAATTGGTCAGTCCCAAGAAGCTTTGAATCTCAGTTAGTGTGGTTGGGGATGGCCAGTCACAGATGACTTGGATCTTAGCTGGATCAACATGTACCCCATGCTCATCAACAATGTAGCCTAAGTATTGGACCATGTTCATGCCAAAAGAGAATTTTTCCAAGTTGGCATATAAATTGTGTTGTCGCAGAGTGCTCAAAATTTGTTGAATATGTCGCATGTGCTCCTCCCAAGTTCTGTTGAAGATGAGGATGTCATCCAAATATACCACCACAAAGGAGTTTTTGAAGGGTCGCAATACATCATCCATCAACCTCATGAAAGTGGTTGGTGCATTTGTTAATCCAAAGGGAATGACCATCCATTCGAAGAGACCTTATTTAGATTTGAAGGTTGTCTTTCATACATCAGTTGGTTCAATGGGAACCTGGTGGTAGCCAGACTTTAGGAATTGGGCATCGGTTCTTGACTGTGATTTTGCTTAAGGCTCTCTAATCAATGCAGAGTCACCATGTCCCATCCTTCTTCTACACCAGTACAATCGAGCTTCCGCAAGGGGAGGATCTAAGTATGATGCACTCATTTTGAAGAAGCTCTTAGATTTGATGCCTGATTTCATCATTTTCCATCAGTGAGCGATGATATAATGTTCCATTAGGTAGAGGTGCATTGGGGATTAGATCATATGTATGCTTGACTTGGCAATGCGTCGGTACCTCGGTGGGTGAGGAGAAGATGTCTCTGTATTCTTCCATGATCCCGTCCACTTGCTTATGTTGCAAAGAGAGGCTTTGTGTAGAGGCCATGGATGTGGCAGAAAACTTCTGCTTACTATGAGCACGGATCACAAAGAAGATGAAATTTCTAGTATATGAAATGATCTTACTACATTGCTTAGTAGAGATTAAAGAAATAGTTGTAGGTAACGCTACCTATGATATCCTGTACAATTGTCTACCCAAAGTAATAATAACACTGCAGGGTCTAGACTCATACATAGCATGATGCTTCCACAAATATGGTTGTCCTAAAAGAACATCACAAACTTCAAGGGGAGAAATATCACACAATACCTGATCTTTGAAAGGCTTCATGCCGTAGGGTAGACAACATTGTTGGCTGACACGAAGATCTCTTCCTTGGCGAAGCCAGCCAATGGTGTAGGGTTGCATGTGTGGTGTCATTGGCAGGTCCAACCACTTGACGACCTCTACTGAAATCAGTTTCTTTTGACTGTTTCTATCGATAATGAAGTGAATCGGAGCCCCCTTTACCCACATCTGTGAGTGAAATATGTGTTCCCCTTACTTTGGTTCTTCTGGTTCGCTTGGTCAGATTTTGGTGGTAGCGACAATGGCACTAGGCTCAACATCGATAATATGCTTCCCTCCTTTGGGATTTAAATCTGAATCTGAATCAGCCTCCGACTCAGAAGCCTTCAGCTCGACCACGAGTGACTGCTTGGAGCAACATTATTCAGTGTTGTGCCAAGGGATTTTATGGTACTCACACCATTTTCCCATGTCCTTCTTCGTCTTCTCATTTCCCTTCTTGTGTTGCGGCTTAGACTAGTTGTCCTGAGAGTGTCCATCTCGACTTGGTCCCTTTCTATGTGGGTTGGGCCTGCCTTTTCCCTGCTTTGGCTGTGAGGAGTTTGCAAATCCAAACTCTCACCTCTTCTGCTTAAATTTATGCTTGATATTGACAGTGTATCTATAATCCATGCCCAATGAGGCGATGTACAGAAAATACATTTTTGTTTGAATGTATATGTGCAAACAACCGCGGTATTTGAGCACCAGATGACGCTCAAAATATTTTATACCCAATTTGGTGCGCAGGGTATGGAAAATATTGGTGAAATCTGGTACTGTCTAGTCCCTTTCTTGATGCACGGTGATCCATCTAGTATATTGGTCCTCGTATCTTCCAACGGGGTAGTATTTTTCTTTAATGGCATCCTGGAAGGAATCCCATGTAGGGGACACCACAAATATTATAGATTCCTCTACGACCCTTTGCTCAAAGTAAGTATCCCACCAGTCCTTAACATGGGGGACGACCTTAAGGAGTGCAAAAGTAATATTTTCCCTATCGGAAAAATTGTGGACCGAAAAATACCCTTCGAGCAGATTCAACCATTTATCTACAACATCTGCATCTATCAGTCCTTCAAATAATGGAATATCAAAATTTACCTATACCTGTTAGGGGGTTGCATGGTTGCTTGATGAAGATGCTTCTCCTGTGGGAAACCATTGAAGGATCTACGCAAAATTGTCCATCATTTAGTTCCTTTGTCGCATGAGGGCTTCTTCGAGCAACATTTTAATAGGATCTCATGCTCCATCATATTTCTTTTCATCCCCCATGGGTTGTTGTCGGGCTCAGCGTGACCGATCTTGTACCCAGATTTTGTCGAGGACATGCACGAAGAAAAATAAATGAAGAGCAAACCACTCTGATACCACTGATCCGGATTTAGGAGTAGAACAAACTAATTACAGATTGAATACAATAAAAACAGAGATATGAAGAATAACACAGATATTCAGTGAACAATATCTTCTATTAAATGAATGAATAGGATGAAACTACAAAACTGCAGAATTGAAACACTTGCTCAAATGGTGGTATCTATATCTGAGAAGAAATGTGGCTTCTACGTGCATCTGTCTAAGCATAATGATTACAATGAAGCTCCAGTGGCATTTTTTATATTACTCATGAATTCAAAAACCCTAAACATCCAAAAACCTAACCCTAGAAGGTGAAACGCCAAAATTCATGTGGTCCCCTATGGGTAAGTTGGTACCTCAACTTACCGGGGTCGTAACTTTTTCATACGACCTTCGTTTTAGGCGTGTGATAGCCCGTTGGAAAGGTATTTCAGAGAGCTACACATTTCTCCTTCAAAATATGACTATGTTTATAGTTTAACTGTGGCAAGCCAAAAAACAACGTTTAGGGCCCCAAAACGGCCCTGGAAGTACAAGAAGATGTGCTGACATGAAATCATACAAAATAATCCATTTGGATTAGGCGAGAGGCCACCAGTATCCACATGGTGGATGTTTAGGGATTCATACATTCCTAGAAGTGTAGAACCCACAATTACAAAGAAATACAGAAGAACATGTTGAGAAAAAACAGACAAGAGGAGCCAGTTGGAATAAGTGGGTGGCCACAAATATCCACTTGGATCACTGCATCTTCCATCTCATTGGAATTCAGAACATATATTTTTCCTTTGTACATGATAATTACATCCTCTTTCAACTCATAATAATTAAATTTCTATTGAAAATTACCTCCTTGTAATATCTCTTTTATTTTTAGATAATGTTGATCTGAATTTGTTGCTGCAATTATTTTATATTTTATATCACCCTTGTACATGTTGATTGTTGCAACATGCACTTCATGTTCTCTCATGCTAACTGCATGAGCCACTTGATTTTCCTTTCCCTTTATATGCTTAATTTAAAAGTCATATTCACTAAGAAATTCAAGCCATCTAGTTTTTCTAGCATTTAATGTTGGTTGTCCAAAAAAATGTTTCAAACTATTGTGGTCTTTCCTTAGTTCAATTTTCCTCCCCATAAGGTAATGTCTCCACATTTTTAATGCATGTACAATTTTTGTTAACTCCAAGTTATGTGTAGCATAATTTATTTCATGCTCTTTTAATTTTATGGACTCGTAGCATACCACATGATATTTTTTACTAAGGACTCCACCAAGCCCTTCCTTGCACACATCGATGCACACAACAAAATATTCATCCAGATCTGCAATCTTCCATATTGACGCACTTTTCAATATTTATTTTAGTTGCTGAAAGATTTCTTCACACTTAGAGGTCCATTCAAATTTCACTCCCTTCTTTTGTAAAGAAGTGATTGGACTTTCAATCTTTGAAAATCCTTTTATGAATCTTCAGTTTAACCATAAATATGATCCAAATGGATTTCGGTGGCCTCCCACCTATTCCAACTGGTTCATTTTGGCAGTTTTCCAGTTTGGCAGTTTGTTTTCCTAGTTTTTGGGTCCCTGACTTGTGGGGCCGTTTTGAGGCCCTAAACATTGTTTTTAGGTCTCGCCACGATCAGAAAGTACCTTTGATAGATAGTAGAAAAATGTGTAGTCCTTGGATAGAACTTTCCAACGGGCTATCTTGCACCTAAAACAGAAATTGTATGCAAAAGTTACGACCTCGGTAATTTGATGTACGAACTTACCCAAACAAGGCCCACATGACTTTTGGTGCTTCATCTCATACAGTTAGGTTTTTGGATGTCTAGGGTTTTTGAAATTCTTTTTTATTGTAAAAAGGCCTTGAGAGCCTCCTTGTAATCATCTTCTTACGAGTGAGCACATCCGTCACATCTCTTCTCAGAGATAAGTTGCCACCATTCCAACAAGATTGTTTTCCACTGCATTTTACAGTTTCGGCTTATTTCCTTATTGAATAGAAAATCAGTTTTATTGTATCTCTGTTATTCTGTGTTAAGCATATTTTAATAATCTGTATTCATTGTGTTCTTCTCATAAAATCTGGATCAGTGGTATCAGAGCGGTCTGCTCCTTGTCATCTTAATGCATGTCCCCAACGAGGTCAGAGTACAAACAATTGGGTCTCGAGCTTGTTTCTCTTGAGGAAAAAATATTTCACATGCCCAAATGACCTCTCATGGTAGGAGAAAAAAATATGATGGGACATGAGATCCTTTCAAAATGTTTCTTAAGGAAGCCCTCATGCAACAGAGGAACAAGATGATGGACAGTTTCATGCAAATCCTTCGACGGCTACCAACAGGTGACGCATCTTCCTCGAGTGGAGGCACCGCCCCCTTCAAGGTACAAATAAACTTTGATATTCCTATATTTGAAGGTTAGATAGATGAAGATGTTGTAGACAAGTGGTTGAATCTACTAGAAGGGTATTTTTTTATCCATAACTTTTCAAATAGAGAAAAAAATACTTTTTCGCTCCTCAAATTTGTTCCCCATGTCAAAGATTGGTGGGAAACTTTCTGTGAGAAAAAGGAAACAGAGGAAATCTCATTATTTATAGTCACAGCCACCTGGGAATCCTTCAGGGATGTTATTAAGGAACAATACTACCATGTCGGAAGCTATGACAACTTTTATACCAAACGGAGCACACTGCAGCAAGAAAGAGACCAAGAAGTGCCAGATTTCACAAATATCTTCCATACCTTATGCACCAAGCAAGGTATCAAATATTCAGAGCGACATCTAGTTCTCAAGTATCGCAGTGCTCTGCATAGATACATCTATACTGAAATAGATTTTTTGGAAATTTCATCCTTGGGCGCGATCGATCGATATGTCATCAAAGTCAAGCAGAAGCTCAAAAAAAATGCGACAATTTGGGATTGGGAACCCCTCGCAGCAAAAACCAGGAAAGGGAGGTCCCAACCTATAGAACAAAGGACAGAGAAAATATGGGCAGTATCAGGATAACTAGTCCAACCCACAAGCAAAGGACACTGGAAAGACAAACAAGGATACCGAGAAGTGGTGTGACTTCCATAAGATCCCTTGGCATAACACTGTTGATTGTCACTCAAAGAAATCATTCGTGGTCGAAGTAAAATCCTCTTAATCATATGTGGGTTCTGACTCTAAGTCAGAACCAGAAAGGGGAATACAGATCATTAACAAAAACCCAGTGCCACTGTTTCTACCACCAAGCTATAGCCTAGTGAACCAGACGAGCCAGAAGAAGGTGAGCGCATCTTCTATTCACAGATGTGGGTGAAAGGCACCCTAATGCACTTCATCGTTGATAGAATTAGCCATAAGAACCTCATCTCAGAAGAGGTCATCAAGTGGTTGGCCCTGTTGACAACTCCACACCTGCAACCCTACACCATTGGATGGCTCCTCAAGGAAGCGATCTTCGCGTCAGCCAAAAGTGTTGACTATCATATGGCATCAACCCTTCAAAGACAAGGTATTGTGTGATGTTTATCCTCTCAAAGTTTGTAATTTTCTTTTGGTCCAACCTTATTTATGGAAATGATAGGTTATATATGAGTCTAGGCCTCTTAGTTCTATTATTACTTTGAACAGGAAATCATACAGGATACCCGAGGAGTCCCTCCTAGTGATATTTCCTTGATATCTTCCAAGCAATGCAGGAAGGTCATCTCTCAGACTGAGAAATTTTTCTTCTTCGTGATTCACTCTCAGAGTAAGTGAAAGATTGTAGCCACATCCAGGGCCTCTTTGGCCGATCTATCCACACAATAGAAGAAAGTGGATAAGTTCATGGAAGAATACTCAGATATCTTCTCCTCTCCTATCGGTGTACCTCTGCACTACCAGGTCAAGCATCCCATCGATCTGACTCCAGGAGCACTGCTACCTAATGGGCCAGTCTACCACCGAACTTTGTTATAAAACGAGGAGATCAAGAGGAAGATCTAAGAACTGTTCCACAAGGGGCATATCTATCCCAATTCATCGCCTTGTGGGAGCCCAATCATACTAGTGAAGATGAAAGACGGGACCTGATGACTCTGCATTGATTACCGAGCCAAATACGACCTCCTTGATCAACTCATGGGGGGGAAATACTTCAGTAAGATTGATCTAAAGTTTGGCTACCACTAGGTCCCAATAGAATAGAGAGATGTATGGAAGACCTCCTTCAAGTCAAAAGAAGGTCTTTTTGAATGGTTGGTCATGCCCTTTGGTTTGACAAATGCTCCAATAAATTTTATGAGGATGATTGAAAATATCTTGTGACCTTTCACCATTACTTTTGTAGTGTTGTATCTAGATGACATCCTCATCTACAACAAGACTTGGGCAGAACACTTGCAGCATATTCAGCAAGCTCTGCACACCCTACGGCAACAAAAAATATATGCAAACTTGGAAAAATGCTCCTTCGTCATGGACAGGGTCCATTACTTAGGCTACATCATTGATCGACATGGTGTTCATATGGATCTAGCTAAGATCTAGGTCATTCATGACTGGCTAGCCCCAACTACACTCACTGAGCTTTGGAGCTTCTTGGGCCTCACCAATTTTTATCACAGGTTTGTGTTGGGATTCTCTCATATCGCATGGGCCCTCGGCCAAGTAACCAGTGGTGGATGTAAGGAAATAAATTTGTGGGGATTTTCCCAACAACAAGCCTTCGATGACTTGAAGCAGTGTTTGTTCTCATCCTCGGTACTTTCATTACTAGACCTACAGCATCCCTTTGAGATCGAGATAGATGCTTCAGACTATGTTGTGGGTGTCGTTCTCACTCAACACAACCACCTTGTGGCATATCCTAGAGAGACACTATCATATGTTGTCCATAAGTAACCTACTTATGAAAAATAAATGTACTCCATTGTGAAATGTTGTCTCCAGTGGAGACATTACATTCTGGGGAAGGAGACAATCATCCACATTGATCACAAGCCACTACAGTTCATGTAGTCCCAAGGCAAATTGCAGAATGACCTCCATAAAAAGTGGTCCACATACTTAAAGCAGATTCACCTCAACATTAAGTATAAAATAGGAAGTATCAACTGAGTTTTTGATTTCCCCAGTCAACCTCCAGTCGCGGCACTCACCATGGTGCTAGACTCTTACAGCCATGAGACCTATGGATGGCCCCACCTCTATGAGATAGACCCTGACTTCTCCACCACCTACCAAATGTTGGGAGCAAACTCAATGGTAACTAATTTCCATATTTAGGACGGGATGTTTTGCCATATGGGCCATCTCTGTGTTCCATCAAGCGAGCGCACGAAGCTAATATGGGAATCTCACTACAGTCGGGTGACAGGACACTTTGGCGTCAAAAAGACAGTGGCAGTGCTGCAGAAACATTTCTACTAGTCGAAACTTCGACAGGATGTTGGTAAGTATATCAGGTCCCGCACCACCTGCACTATTGCCAAACCGAACACTAAGAAACAGGGCCTACACACCCCTCTGCCTACTCCTGACAAGTTGTGGGAATCCATCTCAATGGAATACATGTTGGGCATCACGTCCACCAAGAGGGGAAATGACTGTGGTTTTTTTGTTTTTGATCGTGTTTCCAAGATGGTAATTATGTTCGCCTGCAAGAATAACATCATCGTAGAGGCCACTCCCAATATCTTCTTTGAACGTGTTTGGGTACACTTTGGGATCCCACAAAAAATTGTCTCAGATCGAGACAGTCGGTTCCACATCACATTATGGTCAAGCCTCTGGTCACTGTTGGATACCAAGCTCACCAAATCCACTGCCTTCCACCCCCAGACAGATGACCAAACTGAGGTCATCAATCAGATGATCGTACATATCCTACACATGTACAATTCCAAGCACCCCTTCACATGGGATGAGAGTATTCCCTATATCTAGCATAGCTAAAACCGAGCCCTACATATCTCAACTAGCCACAACCCATTTCAAGTGGGATTCGGACTCCAACCATTGGGCCCCATGGATGTTTCACTACCCCTGGTGACCACCTCAGCCGACTCGTCCCCTGTTCCACCAAAAGCTGACAAAGATACTTGGTTGATTGAGTGGATCCAACACATCCACCAACAAGTTCAGGATATTTTACAGAAGTCCAATGCCAAGTACAAGCAGCACCATGATCAACATCAGGTGCCACATAAGTTGTAGGTGGGCGACAAAGTTTGGTTGCGCTTGCATAAAGAACGCCTTACAGGGCCCCATCGAAAGCTTCGCCCACTCCGGTATGGGCCATACACCATCACCAAGGCTGTGGGTGATAATGATTTTGTGCTCAAAATTCCCCCTTTCCTTGGCCTATACCCAGTCTTCAATGTGGCTCTCCTTCAGCCATATTTCCCACTATTATTGGACACATCAGAGATAGTAGAGAAGTTGAAACCAATAGAGCTCAACCTTGACTGCATGCAACAAGAATCTAGTGATCATATTTTGGACACACGGATCAAGGGCATCCAATAGCAAAGGACCCATCTTTATCAAGTTGTCAAAGCAGGGCAACTCCTGCACCAAGGCAAGTGGCTCACCCAGGGCCAAATTCAGCAAAAAATTCCTCATCTGATGAGGGAACTCAACGCAGTGGATACCATTGCTTTCTAATGGGGGAGGATTGATCCATATGGATTTCGGTGGCCTCCCACCTATTCCAACTGGTTCATTTTGGCAGTTTTCCAGTTTGGCTATTTTTGTTTCCTAGTTTTCAAGTCCCTGACTTGCGGGGCCATTTTGAGGCCCTAAACAGCATTTTTAGGGCTCGCCACATCAATGTTAGAGATCACCATAGTCCTCGAATAGACCTTTCCAACGGGCTATCGTGTGCCTAAAACAAAGATCGTATGCAAAAGTTACAACCTCGGGAAGTTGTTGTACGAACTTACCCAAACGGGGCCGACATGACTTTTGGCGCTTCATCTCCTAGGGTTAGGTTTTTGGATGTCTAGGGTTTTTGACATTCATGTTTATTGTAAAAATACCTTCAAGGCCTCATTGTAATCATCTTCTTGTGAATGAGTGCATCTGTCACATCTCTTCTCAGAGATAAGCCACCACCATTCCAGCAAGCTTGTTTTCCGCTGCATTTTACAATTTCGACTTATTTCCTTATTGAATAGAAAACTAGTTTTATTGTATCTATGTTATTTTGTGTTAAGCATCTTTTAATAATCTTTATTCATTTTGTTCTGCTCATAAGATCCAGATCAAAATACCCATGAATGATCTGACCTATGTCACATTTCTTGGAAATATCCATCCTCTAATGGCCTCTATCTCCTCAGAATCCATTGTTATCCCTTCCGCTAAGATTATATGCCCAAATTAGTGAATCTTCTTTTGGTACAAGATACACTTATTTAGCCTAGAATACAGGTTATGCTCTCTTAAAACTTGCAACACCATTCTTAAATGTTTCTCATGATCCTCTTATAACTTAGAGTAGACAAGTATATCGTCTAGGAAAACAATTACAAACTTGTATAGGTATTCCCTAAACACTCCATTCATTAGGCACATAAAAAGAATTGGGGCATTTGATAGTCCAAATGGTACTACCATAAATTTGTAATGCTTGTATATTGTATTGAATGTTGTCTTGTTGATGTCTTCTTCTTTGATCCTCACTTGACGATAGCCTGATCTCAAGTCAATCTTGGAAAATATTCTTTCACCTTTCAGCTAATCGAACAAATCATCAATTATTGGCAAAGGAAATTTGTTCTTTATGGTAAACTTATTTAGTTGTCTAAAATCAATACACAACCTTAAGGTTACATATTTCTTCTTCACAAAACGAATCGGGGTTCCCCAAGGTGACACACTTGGGCATATATACCCCTTCTTCAAAATTTCCTCAAGTTCCATCTGCAACTCTTTCAATTCAGGTGTGCCCATTATGTATGGTGTCTTGGACAATGGAGTATCTGCTAGCACTAAATCAATAGATAAATCATTGTCTCTATTTGGTTGAAATCCTAGGATTTCCCTAAAAACATCTTCAAAAACCTTTAAGACCAAATGGTATTCAATGCTTGACACTTTATCTTTGGCTGCCTCTTCCACATGGGCTGCAAAAATATGACATCCCTTCCCGAAAATATTTTTCAATTGCATAGATGAAATTTCTATAATAGTTACGTCTCTCTAAATTCCTTGAATATTGCCTTGCTTCCCTACTTCATCAAGACACATGATTGTCTTTTTGTAACAATCTAGGACAACATGGTGTTTTTCCAACCAATACATGTCAATTAGACAATCTTATGAACCCAATGGTATAATGTTTACATCTACCTTTGTGTTGAGTCCATTCATGTCTATCGAAAAATATTTAACCAACTCATTGATTTTCCTCTTAGTCCTGGTGGTTAGCTGAACTAACGCGGATTTATTATGCTTACTCCTTTGCAAGTAACTATGGCTAGCTATAGAATCAATTAAAATTTCTATGGGATGGTTATGAATCTTACCTTTCACTTCAATCATGGGGGATTGATATTCTGCTTGCTTGTTGTCCAAGGATGCATAAATCCTTGGCATGTTTCCTCCCATGTATTCCATTATTTTATCACCTTGTATTTTGTGAATGGTCCTCATCCTTTATCCTTTCTGAGGGTAGTCCCAATATAATTGATTTCCCTCACATCCCCAACATTGTACAAGTTGCTTCCTTGGCCTTTTCCCAAATGAATCTGCAGTCTTGTGCTCATCTTGGGTTGAATAACCTTGTTGATTTGCTTGAATGTTTTTCTTTAAAAATGGTGTCTTAAAACCTTTCTACCTTTGATCCTTTTTACCCTTCATCTTGTCATTTAAAGCCTTTTGGAAAAAAAATCTTCATCTGATCTTCTCATAAATATGCTTTGCTATCCTTATGGATTCCTCCAAAGTTTTAGGGTTATCATATTGAATATTTTCACTGTAGAAGGAAGGTAACCCACTTAGAAACCTTTGCATTTTGGCCTTCTCATCCTTGATGAAGTCAACATACTTCAATAACTCAAAGAAACTTTTCTCATACTCCTCCATTGTCATGGTTCCCAACTTGAGTTCAAAGAACTCTTTCATATTCCTTTCATAGTAATGCTCAAACAAATATTTCTCCTGGAAATATCCTTTGAACTGCCTCCATGAGATCCTCTTCTCATCAAGGTGTTTGGCTTGCTTAAGTTGATCCCACCACATGTATGTCTTTCCTTGCAAGTGGTAGGTTTCAATTCTAGCTTCTACTCGGGAGGGGTAATCATGTATCTTGAAATATTTCTTTGTTTCCAATAGCCAGGACTCGACCTCTTTTCATTTGCTATTCTCACCATTGAAATTTGGTGGCTTTATTTTCCTTAGTTCACCTTACAAGATGTCTACCTCGTGCCTTCTCCTTTGCCTCCAAATAGGAGAGACACTTGGGATGCTCCTTGGCCCTGAACTTGAATGAGTTCTTCTGATGGATTTCTTTAGAGAATTATGGTGCTTGTTCATGCTTCTTGATTTCCTATCATTTCCATGATCATCCCTTTTTCTTTTAGACCTAGATGTTGACACTTGTCTAGCACTAGTTGATTTCTTGGTTCCAGAGTCATTTTTAAATTTCTTGTGCAACATATTCATGCTCTGAAGTATCTCTTCTTGAGCCTTCATAATCCTTTCATTATCATCTCTATATCTCTACACTTCCTTATGCAGGCTTCTCATAGTTACAGGCTCCTTCCTGCCTCTTCTTTTGTTTGACTCTATGTCAGCATTCCCCATGTTGACATGTAGACCTATGATCTCTTCTCGTTAAGAACCAAATATCAATATAGCATAGAAAAAACTCAGAATAAGTACTCAACGCCTTGAAAAAGAGAGAAATTCAGATAATAAGCCTCTTCAGGGGAGAAACCTCCTTATGCACCACATAAATGTCCAAATACAAGATGATTCCAAATGAAAATGTCTCCTTAGTATATATAGGAGACTAGGAGGTACAATTACAACTAATGGACCTAAGCCGACATAAATAAAGTAACATTACTAATGTAATATGCCCCAATTAAGGGGTAATGTGCCACTATTTAGGGATTAACATGCCCCTCCCCTTGAGACAAGTGTTTTTCGCAATGCTTGAGTAACTTTGGATGCTTATGTATAAAAGACTTGTCTTCCGAAGTGGAATCTTCAACTGATAGTTTCCTCCATTTAATGAGATACTCTGAAATGGATATATTCCTCAGCTAGCGAATTCTTGTTTCAGTGATGGATTTAGGCTCCAATATGATTTTTCCTTCCTCGTCAAGTTCTGGAAATATAGTTTGAACTGGGATCTTGTCACCTATAACCTTCTTTAAGCATGAAACATGGAAAATTTGGTGTACTCATGAAGATGCATGCAACTCCAATTTGTATTCCATAGTACCAATATTTTGAAACACCTTATAAGGGCCATAGTACTTTGGTGATAATTTATTATCCTTATTGGCTTGCTTGAGGGACATTTGTTTGTATGGTTGTAGTCCTAAAAACACTCAATCCCCTACTTCAAAACTTCTTTCACTATGATGTTTATCTACTTGATGTTTCATGCAATTTTGTGCCATGGTCAGGTTGTCCTTTAAGATTTGGATAACTTGTCGTTGATGCTCGATGTGATCTTCCACTGCTTGAACCTTATATTTTTCTTTTAGAGAAGAAGTGATGGAAGGAGGGTGGTATCCATAGAGTGCCATAAATGGTGTCATTTTTGTTGCAGTATGAAAGGAAGTGTTATACCACCATTCTACCAAGGGTAACCATTTGAACCATTGTGTTTGTTTATCATAGACAAAGCAACGAAGGTAGCCTTCCATAAATTTGTTCACTATATCAATTTGTCCATTAGATTGAGGATGATAGGATGAGCTATGAGAAAATTGAGTACCCAAACAAGAAAATAATTGTCCAAAAATGTCCAGTGAAGATGGGATCTTCGTCACTTACAATAATCTTTGGGCTTCCATGTAGCTTTTGAACTGTCTCCATGAATGCAGTGGAAACTGTACTGGATTTGAAGGGATGAGAGAGTGCACAAAAGTGTGCATACTTGGTCAGTTTATCAACAATCACCATGATGACACTCTTTCCTTCATACTTCGGTAACCCTACGATGAAATCCATGGAAACCTCCTCCCAATGTTGAATTGGGATGGCTAATGGTTGTAAAAGACCTGGGGTCTTAATTCTCTCCACCTTATTTTGTTGGCAAACCAAACATTATGTCACAAACCTTTGAACATTAGTTTTAAGACCATCCCAAAAAAATTCTTTCTTGACCCTATGGTAGGTTTTCAAAAATCCTGAGTGCCCTCCTACCGGAGAGGTGTGAAATTCCAATAGTACCTTTTGTTTGAGTTGGGAGTTCGTACATAAATATAAGTGATCTTTGTACCATAGTGAATCATTTTTCCATGTAAATGTATCTGATGCACTGGAATATTGTTGCAACCTTTGAATGAGAGTCCACACAATTTCGTCATTCTTCCATTCATCCCTTGCTTGTATTATCCAATCGGGTTGGATGATTGAGATAGCACAAAGAAAGGCCTCAACATCTTCATCCTTTCTTGAGAGTGCATGTACCACAACATTTTTCTTCCCTTTTTTATAGACGATTTCAAAATCATAACCCAATATCTTGGTCACCCATTTTTGTTGTTCTTCTAAAGATACTCTTTGTTCCAAGAAGTATTTAAGAGTATCATGATTTGTTTTGACCTTGAAGTGCCTACCTATTAGGTAAGGGCACCATTTCTTCAATGCATGTAGTATTGCCATCATTTCCTTCTCATAAATGGGTTTGTGTAAGTCCCTTCCCTTGATTGGCCGACTTTCAAAAGCCAGGGACCTTCTTTCTTGCATTAGGACAGCACCAATTCCATTTCCCGAGGCATCACATTCCACAATAAAGGTTTTTGTGAAGTATGGAGTAGTCAAGACAAGAGCTTTGCACATCACCTCTTTAATTTGTTCAAAAGATTTGGTTGCCTCTGGAATCCATGAAAATGCATCCTTCTTAGTTAATGTCATTAAAGGTGTTGCTATTCTTTCATAGTGTCGAACAAACTTGTGGTAGTAACCTTTCAAACCCAAAAATCCTCTAATATTCTTCAATGTTTTGGGAATCGGCCAGTCCATCATGGCCTTAATATTGCTAGGGTCTACCTTGACACCTTCCTGAGATACAATATGACCCAAATACTCTACCTCCTTTACCCCAAAGAAACATTTGGATGGTTTGGCATATAGTTGTTGCTCCTTTAGTATTTGTAGCACCTTGTTAACATGTCATACATGATCCTCCCAATACTTTCTATGTATTAGTATATCATCAAAAAAGACTAACACAAATTTTTGAAGGAAGGGCTTGAAAATGCAATTCATCAACCGTTGGAATGTGGAAGGTGCATTTGTAAGTCCAAAAGGCATGACCAAAAATTCATAATGGCCTTCATGAGTTCGGAATGTTGTTTTTTGGATATCTTCTTCCTTCATTATAATCTGATGATACCCTGAACGAAGATCCAACTTTGTGAAATAGATTGATCCATGTAGTTCATCTAACAATTCATCAATGATGGGAATGGGAAACTTATCTTTCATAGTGATCTTTTTGAGTTGTCTATAATCTGCACACATACGCCATGAGCCATCTTTCTTGAGTACCATTACCACCGGTGCAGAGTAAGAACTTTGGCTAGGTCGAATAATGCCAACCTCTAAAATTTTGTGAACCATATGATCAATTTCACTCTTTTGGGCATAAGGGTATATGTACGGCCTGATGTTAGGGTATATGTACGATATAAGGCACAAGTGTTTGATCCAAGAAGGGAGAGGCATACTTTTGAAGAAGCAAGGAAATATTTTGTAGGACAACAGGCTTCTTCATCTAGGGCACAACCAGAACTAATGGAATGTGAAATTCTGCCATCATTTGATCAGTCTGTCCTAGCCAAACAAGGAAAAGAGGTAAGCAAGCTCATAGACTTCGTATACACTTGTATTAATTTTAGTAAAGATGAGAAATTTGTGCAGGAGCTACAACACCTAGTAAGACAGTATGAAATTGGAAGAATAGACCCCATGGTGAGTAGAGTTTTGAATCAAGTATCTAGGAAAATAAGGACAAACAAAGAATTGCACCTTAGTTCTCAGATTGGAGACTACGACGTGGACTATTTGGTCCTCGACTTGGGATCAGAAGTAAATGTTATGACAAAGCAAACATGGGCACTAATGGGAAAACCTAAGTTGATTTACTCTCCTATTAGACTCAGAATGGCTAATCAGCAGGCAGTGGGCCCCTTTGGAAGACTAGAGAATGTCCCTGTGGACATCGACGGGGTAAGGACATTTGCAGACTTCGAAGTAATTGAGATTGTTGATGATAGTTTTCCTTATCCTGCGTGGTTAGGAATTGATTGGGATTTCAACAATTCGACTGTTGTTGACCTAAAGAAGAGAAGAATGGAATTCGAAGGTAATGGCATTAAGGTCATTTCACCTCTGGACCTGGATGAAGGTCACAGATACAAAGAACCTATCAGGGAAGAAGACAGTGCATATGAGTTGGAGAACATCTATAAATTGATAGCAAGACAGCATGATTACATTAATCCTACAGCATATGGAAATCTCAGTTGGTGAAGTGAAAGTGCATGTTCATCATATTCAGAAGAAACATTGGAAAATTGGCAGAACTGAATGTATGAAGTCTCTACACGGATGTGTGCCAGATTGACCAAGTCAGTTCATTGGATTGGCACAAAAGTAATTAATATTCCAACATTTGATGGCTTGAATCATTTAGAAACATTTCTAGTTCAATTTAAGAAAATTGTACCAGTACAACAAAGGATGTTGGCACTAGATGAAGCATTGAAAGCAACACCATCTAGATGGTGGGGGGCACACAAGAACAACATCACAAACTGGGTACAATGTCGCACTTTATTGATAGTGTGATTTTCAGACCAAGATTAAGGAAGTGAAGTTCGATACACCAGTCAGAGTTGTCCTAAGGAACACGTGCGAAGTTATGAGGAAGCCTAGAGTAGAATCCCTAAAGAAAAGTGGGTACATAAGTTCATTAGCACCTTAGATACTACACCTATCAACTCGTACCTTCAAGAAGAACTGTGCCTCGTTACTACAGATTGGTATGGAATGACCCAAAACTTTATAGCTACATTCTTCTTTGAAACAGTACCCTATAATAGATTAGGCTTTACAAATTGTAAGACAGAAGGTCTTTGAGGAAGTATCCAACCCTCCTCTCGAACAAGAAGAAGATGAATGAATTGCACCTCTTCAACGGTTACAAGGTTTCTACAATATTAATGCTGATGAAGATGACAACCCTAGAGATGTAAAAATTTTAGAAATTGAGGGACAAAGAGACATAGAAGGGCCAGGGATTGAATTACCTTGTATAGGATAACCTATTAAACTTAAGAAAGTTAACACTGGAACAGAGCAAGCACCTAACATGGAAAACGTTGGAGACTATTGGGATGATGCTACTATTAGCAAGATCACAGAACTATTGCATGAATATCAGGACTTGTTTCCAACCAAGTTCACAGACATGAAGGGCATTAAAGGGCCCATGGGAGAAATGAATATCCCTTTGAGATCAGATGCAAGACCTATCAAGAAGAGACATTACAGACTGAATCCCAAGTACAAGCAAAAGGTTTAAATTGAATTAGATATAATGTTAGAAGCAGGAATCATAGAACCTATCGAAGAATTTGAATGGATCAGCCCTATGGTGGTCTAGGACAAGGAGTCAGGAGAAATAAGAATTTGTGTAGATCTAAGGAAATGGAATGATGCATGCCTACATGACCCATTTCCTACACCTTTTACTGATCAAGTTCTAGATAATGTGGGAGGACGGGAGGTTTACTCATTCACAAATGGATTTTTAGGCTATCACCATATCAGAATTGCTAAGGAAGACTGACATAAGACCACATTTGCAATAGAATGGGGTTTCTTTCAGTACACGATGATACCTTTTGGCTTGAAGAATGCATCAGCCATCTTCTCAAGGGTGGTGGTTGAAGCATTTAAGGACATTTTACACAAGTTCTTGGAAGCATACTTTGATGATTGGACTGTCTTCAGCTTAATGAAAGATCATATTGAATGCTTGAGATTGATGCTAGATAAGTGCATGCAATGTCAGATTGCCCTGAATCTGAAAAAGTGTATTTTATTTTCACCCTTTAGAGTGTTGTTAGGGCACATTGTATGTAATCAGGGGTTGTTGGTAGATCCTTCCAAGATCGATATCATTGTTTATCTACCTCCTCCTACTTCAGTTAGACAGTTTCGCACTGCACTGGGAGACACTGGATACTATAGGAGATTTATTAAGGGTTACACACAGATAACAACACCTATGGAGAAGATATTAAAGAAAGATAGCAAGTTCCAATGGATAGAAGAATGCCAGCAGAGATTTGACACACTAAAGCAGAAAATGGTCATTGTGCCTATCTTGGTTTTTCCAGATTGGAGTAAGGAGTTCAATGTTCATGTCGATGCTTCATTCATTTCATTAGGAGTAGTTTTGGCAGAGCTAGGTGCATGAGACATTGACCACCCCATAGATTTTGCTAACAGGAATCTTTCAAAAGATGAAAAGAATTATACTACCACCAAAAGAGAAGGCTTAGCTATGGTATATGCGTTGCAGAAGTTTAGACACTATTTGTTGGGAGTACATTTTAATATGTTCACTGATTATTTTGCATTGAAGTACTTAGTCAGCAAGCCAGTGTTGGGGGGGAGAATATGCGGATGGCTACTATTATTCCAGGAGTATGACTTTGAGATTGTGGTCAAGCCAGGAAGAATGAATAAAGGACCTGATCACTTATCCAGGTTATAACATGGTGAGGAACCTACCAGTATGGAGGATACACTACCAGATGCACAGTTTTTGGCCATCAGAAAATTCGATGATCACATCATTGAGATAGTTTAGTTCTTGTCCACAGGAATGGCACCTCGCGAATATACATTTATTCAGAAGAAAAAGTTGGTAGTCTACACTGAAAACTTTCAACTTATAGTTGGAAAACTATATAATATGTGTTGGCATGTTTACAGGCAGGTGTGCTTGTCATTGATGGCAAGTTCAGAGTATGCAGCAATGGAAAAACAAGGATAGTTCGGATACCGGGAGTTGGAAGAGTCGAGACTCTTCATCACAGGAGTCCTGAAATCGCAAAATGTGAAACCCTGAAAACCCAAAATAGGCACATAGATCGTAGGTTCAGATACCAAGAGTTGGAGGAGTCAAGAGTCAAGACTCTCCATCACAGGAGTCCCGAAATCGCAAAATGTGAAACCCCGAAAACCCAAAACAGGCACTTCGACCGGGATTTTGGATACCAGGAGTTGGACATGTCAAGGACCCTCACGACAGGAGTCCCGAAGCGACGAAATGAAAAACGCCAAAATATGTTGGTCCAACTCCATTTTAGAGTTTCGGATACTGGTATTTCACAGAATGAGAGTTGGAGATGTTAACGACCCTCGCAACAAGAGTCCCAAAGTGGCGAAATGTGAAACGTCGAAATATGTTGGTCTGACTCCATTTCAGAGTTTCAGATACCGAGATTTCGTAGACAGTGAGTTTGAGATGTCAAGGAACCTCGCAACAGGAGTCCCGAAGCGGCGAAATGCGAAACGCCGAAATATGTTGGTCCGACTCCATTTCGGAGTTTCAGATACCGAGATTTTGCAGACCGAGAGTTGGAGATGTCAAGAACCCTCGCAACAGGAGTCTCGAAGCGGCAAAATGAAAAACACTGAAATATGTTGGTCTGACTCCATTTTGGAGTTTCGGATACAGGGATTTCGTAGACCAGGAAATCAAAGAACAAAGGAACTGTAACCTTTGAAGTCATGATAAGCAAAATCGTGAAATAACCCTAGCCGTTGGATCGAGGATTGATCTGGACCGTTGATCAAACATGATGAAGGCCCATGAAGTGTCGAAATCATGACAAGATCCAGACCGTTGGGTCCATAGGACACATGGCAACAGATCGTCATTTCCCTGACTGGAAAGTTGAGGAACGGGGTTCCCTAACCTCTTAAACTCGCGATATGCGAAATCACAAAATGTCGAAATACGAAATGCTGAAATGATCGAAGCTAGTCTAGCTAAGCTCCTTTTTCGGAGTTTCAGAGATCGCAACTTGGAGATTCGAGATGCCTCACAACAGGATTGTCGAAATTCCAAAATGTGAAACATGTTATGGCTCAGCCTGTGGTCACAGCCATTAGTGACATCGGCGGAAGATGGAGGAAGGAGCTAGTGCAACCAAGCTCAATTTTAGAGTTTCAGGGATCAGTACGTGAAGCGTAAAGAAACCTCAACCATAGGAATCCCAAAATTCTGAAATGCAAAACGGTGAATTAAACGCAAGACCCTACGAACTCCATCCAACGGTGTAGGTGTACTTGAATATGATCGGAGGGCTACTGTTGCACTTCAAAGTGTAAAGGCTAGAAACGACTGATGGCTTCTGTCAGAGGAATGAAACAGGCCTGAGTGTGATCGCCAGAGAAGATGAAGAGGCTTGAGGCATCTTCCAATGGAATGAAGACTATTCTTAGAACTGATTGACAGATGGAAGAGTGTTGAAGCCTGTAACTACAACAGAGAGGATCACCTCGACTTTGATAGAGAAGATGAAGAGTCTCAACTACCAGATGGGCTAAGGAATCTCAGCATAACACCCAGTGATGATGGACACATGGGTTTAACTGTCAAAGAAGCTGAAGAGTTGCCATGATGATCAGGCAGAGCACTTAACATAGAGAGAGCATGCACAAGGAGCACAGAGACTATAAGTATGCAGAACAAAGAAGAGATGTGTTGTTGCTTTTGTTGAGGGTGATAAAGGAGTGTAGGAGGAGGAGTGTGCACCAACGGAAACACGAAGAAGAGGAATGGTGCATTGAAGGGACATGGCGTAGAGAGCATAAAAGGAAAAAGAAAAGAAAGCGCAAGGAGTGTGCAGAAGACATTGATGCAAACAGAGCAGCGCAGTGGAGCATGACAATGATGAGACCAGTAAGCCATTGAAGAACTTTATATCACTATAATAACTCTTAATAGAAAAGATTTATATTTCAGGGTGGTAGGGAGGTGCTAGGGGAATTGTTTTCCTTAGAAGTTCAAGTGAGTGCTTGAACACAAGGAATTGTAGCTTCCATCTGGTTGCAGCCAGAGAAACCAGGGTGGCAGGGTGGTGCAAGGGAGAACTGTTGTTCTTTGTTATATAGGTTGGTGCCTGTGTGACTGGAAGTTGGTGATTCCATCCAGTTGGTGCTAGAACACTTAGGGATTTGGTGCTTCCTTCTAGTGGGTTCTAGAGAAACCAAGGAGTTGGTGCTTCCTTCTAGTAGGTGCTAGAGAAAACAGAGAGTTGGTGCTCTCAGCAAGTTGTTGCTTGCAAAACAGAGGTTGTTACCTCATTATGATTTGGTACTCATATGTATGATAATGTAAATAATGTAAA
>ML789570.1:285828-326242 GCA_009831015.1 Picea engelmannii
ATCTTGAGGAGATGTGTTATGGAGGCAGAAAGACCATTGATTCTTGTGGAATCACATGAAGGCCTCATAGGAGGACACTATGCAAGGAAAGCAACAATGCAGAAGGTTCTCAGAGCTGGCCTCTGGTGGCCTACTTTACATAAGGATGCTAAGGAATACTAGAGAGCTTGCGACATGTGTCAAAGAGTAGGGAAGCCTTCTAGAAGGGATGAAATGCCCTTAGCACCGCAATTAACATTACAAGTATTTGAGAAATGGGCCATTGACTTTGTGGGACCTATTAACCCACCAGGAAAGCAAATAGGAGCTCGATACATTATCACTGCTATAGAGTATTTGACCAGATGGGCAAAAGCAAGAGAAATTAAGGATTGTAGTGCAGCAATAGGTGCGCAGTTCATCTTTGAGGATATTATAACCAGATTTGGATGCCCAAAGATCCTCATGAGTGATCAAGGCACACACTTCATCAACAAAACTATTGAAGCCTTGAATCAAGAATTTGAAGTTCACCATCAAAAGAGCACCCCATACCACCCACAGGAGAATGGTACAGTTGAAGCTTTCAATAAGATCTTGGAGATAGCACTGACTAATATTTGTAGCATCAACAGAGATGATTGGGATTTGAGAATTCCAATAGTGTTATGGGCTTACAGAACCACTTGCAAAAATTTAACAACACAATCCCCATTTAAGTTGGTATATGGCTTGGAAGAAGTGGTACATATGGAATACTTGGTTCCTAGTTTAAGAATTGCAGCATTTACAAGTATGGATGACACCGGCGTTGTTCAAGACAGGCTTGCATAGTTGTTGGAATTGGAGGAAGACAGGTTCATTGCAGGATTTCATCTGTAGGTACAAAAAGAATGAGAAAAGTCTTACCATGACAGACATATCAAGAAGAAAGCAATTAAGCAAGGAGATTTGGTATTGTTATATGATAGCAAGTTCATGAAGCATCCAGGAAATTTCAGGACACATTGGCTACGGCCATTTGAGGTTTCCATGTTACAGAACGAGGAGTTGCGAAGTTGAAGACTCTTAATGGATAATGGAAGGATGGTTTAGTGAATGGGAGCAGGTTGAAGCTGTATTGTGACAACCAGCTGCCTCGCAACTCTCAGTAAAATCTAAGGAAGAAGGGTGTAGGTACCAAGTGCAATTGAAACTCGGTACCAGAAACAGAAAAGAAAGTCTGCACACGACAGGGAGGGATAGAGTAGAAAGAACAGGTTCCTCTGCGCAGTCTGCAGTCAAAGTGATATAGAAGGCTCGATCTTCTAGTGACTCGGGACAAGTCACATGTGAGTGTTGGGGGAATGTTGTCCCTTGGTTATGTATTTAGGAAGAAATCAAAGATTAAGGAAGAATAAAGAAAAAGTATGAATTGCGCGGGAAGCACACAAACCGAGGAAGGGTCGAAGTGGTTAAAGAAGAAGAAAAGAAGGAGCAAAGTAAAGGAAAAGCTAGCCATTGGAAGAGAATATCAAGGAAGACAAAGCATCGAAGAAGATAGATCATGGACAACTCAGCAAGCGGAAGAAGACACCAATGGGTGCTTTGGAGAACCTCACAAAAAAGAAGGAAGAACAGGCTAGCGAAGCTCTTAAAACGTGGGTCAAGTGGACCTAGGGTTTTGGAACCTAGGGTTTTGACACCTAGGCCTCGGTCTAAGGTTGTTTGAGAATCATGTAATGTATAAATAAAGGTCTAGAAGAGTCAAGAGGGTGGGTTGTTCATCGTTGGTTATGATTATTTTTGTTGATGTTCTGAGAGAGAGAAGTACTCTGTTGTAAGAGAATTTTGTATTGTAAGATCTTCATCTGGGTGTGAAGATCAACCCTGCAGCTGGGTGCGCGGGGAGGGGAGGAGAGGAAGAGAGAAAGATCTGCAGCTAAGTGCGCAGATAGAATTGTATGGTTTCATCTAATATATCAAGAAACACAGTTCTATGGACATAGCCCTAGGGAGAGGGTGAACCATGTGTATCTTGTTGTTCTTTGTGGTTGATGTTGTGTTATTTGCTATTTGATATATTGTTATTTCATTGTTGTATTAAAGATAAGAGATATAGCTAACCTCGCAAAGCTAAGTATAACGTTGTTAAGCATATCTAGGATTGTATTTCATTGTGTTTTGGAATCATTTTGCATTTCCTCTAGTTTTAGACACGTGTCCTACAACGCCCTATTGTTGCTTCGGGTGAGACTTCATCTGCTTCGCAGGTGTTACTGAAAGGGCCAGTAGTTAGGGTTTTTTGGTGTGCTATGAGAGTTGAACCCTGGGTTTGTCCCTGTGTAAACAAATGGTTTTGTTGTTGGGACTGGAATCTTCTTGAGGGAATGTCAAGGTGGTTTCCATCGAAGACAGAGATTCATAATTGGATAGAAGAAAAATAAAGGGACTTCGTCGAAGCTCAGAACAAGAATCCTAGCATTAGCACATAAGACTGGCTGGGAAGGTACATATTTATTGATGTGCATGAGATTTTCTTCGGAGGAGTTCATAAGGAGTTATATGAGTGGTTAGCCAAATTAGCAGACACTCAGTTTGAGATTATATCTAGACCACCTGTGATTTGGACAGTAGCATTGATCAAGAAATTCAAGAGAGTCGATAACGTCGTGTCAAGAGCAGTAGATCTCTGGTTTGATAGCACTATTGCAGGGTACATTACTGAGTTTTCTATTGACAGATTAGAATCGTATAGTCAAGCAGAGAGGTATTTCTTTAAGGGACCTAGAGGAAAGTTTTTACACTTTTTAAAGCTGAGGATTAATATGTTATTAAATGAGAAGAATATCCTGAAGATACACTAATCAGTTGGATCTTAAAGCTAATGTTCAAGAATTCAAACAGCGACAATGACATAGAGGCTGGAAATACGCACAGTGGGAGATCATTCAGAGAGGTCCCTCTTGCAAACTTGTTTAAGCAGAATTACAGAGACGAGGGATTCTACAATGGAGAAGAAGTCAATATAATAGACGAAGAGTGTTCAGAGTTTGCAAGAACAGAGGAAGTAGGGACTGAAGAACTTCGTCAAGGTGAACCAGAAACTTCAGGAACTGCGTCTACTGTCAAAGTAAGTACTATTACTCCTTCTATTGTTTTAGCATCATTAAGTAACCAGAGTAACCAAAGTAGTTAGAGAAATCAGAGTATTGTTACAAGTATTTTAGTACATACTCAGTCGAGAAACAAAGGAAGATCTATGGCAGATGAAATGAGGTTACCCATATTCAGAGGAGATGGATCTGAGGATCCTGATCAGAACTGGTTCTTATGCGAAGTTGTATGGAGCATTAAGAAGGTCACTGACGAAGTTGTTAAGAGAGCTCAGTTTAGTACTACCTTAAGGGATCGCGCATTGAGCTGGTATATGAGGTTTGCTTCAGGACCGAGACAGCCTAAACCGTTGAATGACATTAAGACTGTGTTGAGTGCATAATTCAAGAAGCCTAAGTCGAAGTCACAGTGCGTTATAGATTTGAAGGAGATCAAGCATAAGGTAATTGAACATGTCTGGGAGTTTGGTCAGAGTTTTAAGACCTTGTAAGGCCATTTAAGTTTCTAGATCCAAGATGAACAGCATAAGGAATGGTTCATTGATGCCCTCCTGCCACACATCAGAGTTCCTCTTATGAAACAGAAAGTCACGTTGCAGGCTGAAGCATTGGAAATCTCCATGAAACTAGAAGCAGGTCCTGTAGTAGAATCCAGTCCAGGTATGAGTCAGATTTTGAATCAATTAACCAGATTATCTTTACAAGTGGAAGATATGAAGAAAGATAAAGGAAAAGAGAAAAGAGAAGATATATGGTGTATCATATGTAAATCAGAGGGCCATGACAAAGAGCATCGTCCCCTATTTCATGAATACTTGGCCTCTGGAGCCCCTAACCCTTTGAAGCAGGCTATTGTACCCTGGTGTGAGGTATGTAGAACTAGACATCGCCCTGGTGAATGTTATTATATGCAAAAATATGTCCAGACACCTACCAACCTTTATTGCACATTCTGCAAATTTGTGGGGCATGATGAGAAAGAGTGTAGGGCTTATGATCTCATGCATGAAAGATCAAGGGATACATATATAATTCAAGGAGAAGTACATCAAGAAGAAATAATGCAAATCTCAACTCCCCAGGAAGAGGAAACTTCAACCCTCATGGTGGATTCAGAGGAAGAGGACGGGGAGGAGGTATGGGTCGAGGTCAAGGTCAGATTATTTTCTATAACTACGCACATCCGGAACATTTGGCAAGGGATTGTCAGAACCCTTGTACTACTTGTAACTATTGTAATTCGTTTGATCATGTCATCGAAGATTGTTCAGTATTGTTAGCCAAACTTCAGGAAAGACGAGGAGGAAACCAGCAAGTCCAACTAATCTCAGTTGAACCTCGCGATGGGGATCCCAGAGTCATTGTTATTACTAGAGGAGGCACTGATACATGAGAATATAGGGTGACTCCAGGAAAGACTACAGAAGGATCAGAGATCAGAAGAGATGCAGAGAAGGCACAGTTGTTTGATCTAAGGAAGTAGAGGCATAATTTTGAAGAAGCAAGGAAAGAATTTGTAGGAGAAAAATCTTCTTCATCTAGGGCACAACCAGAAGTAAAGGAATGTGAAATTCCACCAACATCAGATTAGTCTATCCTATCCAAACAAGGAAAAGGGGTAAGCAATCTCATGGCATTCTTATACACTTGTATCAATTTGCTTAAATATGAGAAAGTTGTGCAGGAGCTACAACACCTGGTAAGACAGTATGAAATTGGAAGAATAGAACCCATGCTGAGTAGAGTTGTGAATCAACTATCTAGGAAAAGAAGGACAAACAAAGAATTGCACCTTAGTGCTCAGATTGGAGACTACAATGTGGACTATGTGGTCCTCGACTTGGTATCAGAAGTAAATATTATGACGAAGAAGATGTGGGCATTGATGGGAAAACCTAATTTGATTTACTCTCCTATTAGAATTAGAATGGCTAATCAACAGGCGGTGAGCCCCTTTGGAAGACTAGAGCATGTCCCTACAGACATCGACGAAGTAAGGACATTTGTAGACTTCGAAGTAATTGATATTGTTGATGATAGTTATCCTTATCCTGCATTGTTAGTAATTGAATGGGCTTTCAACAATTCGACTATTGTTGACCTAAGGAAGAGAAGAATGGAATTCGAAGGTAATGTCATTAAGGTCATTGCACCTCTGAACCTGGATGAAGGTCACAGATACACAGAACCTATCAGGGAAGAAGACCGTGCATATGAGCTAGAGAACATCTATAAACTGATAGCAAGACAGCAGGATTACATTAATCCTACAGCAGATGTAAATCTCAGTTGGAAAAGTGAAAGTGCATGTTCATCAGATTCAGAAGAAGCACTGGAAAATTGGCAGAACATAATGTATGAAGTCTCTACACGTAGGTGTGCCAGATTGACCAAGGCAGTTCGTTGGATTGGCATAGAAGTAAGTAATCTTCCAACATTTGATGGCTTGAATCATTTAGAGACATTTCTAGTTGAATTTGAGAAAATTGTACCAGTACAACAGAGGATGTTGGCACTAGATGAAGCATTGAAAGAAACACTAGCTAGATGGTGGGGGACACACAAGAAGAACATCACAGAGTGGGTACAATGTCGCACCTTATTGACAGTGCGCTTTTCAGACCAAGCTGAAGGATGCAAAGTTTGATACATAGGTCAGAGTCTTCCTAAGGACCATGTGTGAAGTTATGAGGAATCCTAGATTAACATCCCTAAAGAACAGTGGGTACATAAGTTCATTATCACCTTAGATACTACACCTATCAACTCGTACCTTCAAGCAGAACTGCGCCTCATTACTATAGATTGGTATGGAATGACCCATAAATTTATAGCTACATTCCTCTTTGAAATTCAGTACCCTACAGTAGATCAGGATTTACAAATTGTAAGACAGAAGGTCTTTGAGGAAGTATCCAAGCCCCCTCTCGAACAAGAAGAAGATGAATGGACTGCGCCTCTTCAATGGTTGTAGGGTTGTTACAATATTAATGTTGATGAATATGACGACCCTAGAGATGTAAACATTTTAGAAACTGAGGGACAAAGAGACATAGAAGGGCCAGGGATTGAATTACCTTTTACAGGACTATTAAACTTAAGAAAGTTAACATTGGAACATAGAAAGCACCTAAGATGCCAAATGTTGGAGACTATTGGGATGATGCTACTATTAGCAATATCATAGAACTATTGCATGAATATCAAGACTTGTTTCCAACCAAGTTCACAGACATGAAGGGAAATAAAGGGCCCATGGGAGAAATGAAGATCCCTTTGAGAGCAGATGCAAGACCTGTTAAGTAGAGACCTTACAGACTGGACCCCAAGTACAAGCAGAAGGTTAAAATTGAATTATATAGAATGTTAGAAGCAGGAATCATAGAACCTATCGAAGAATCTGAATGGATCATCCCTATGGTGGTCTAGGACAAGAAATCGGGAGAAATCAGAATTTGTGTAGATCTAAGGAAACTGAATGATGCATGCCTACATGACCCATTTCTTACACCTTTTACTGATGAATTTCTATATAATGTGGGAGGACATGAGGTTTACTCATTCACAGATGGATTTTCGGGCTATCACAAGATCAGAATTGCTAAGGAAGACCGACATAAGACCACATTTGCAACAGAATTGGGTTCCTTTCAGTACATGGTGATTCCTTTTGGCTTGATGAATGCACCAGCCATCTTCTCCAGGGTGGTGGTCGAAGCATTTAAAGACTTTTTACACCAGTTCTTGGAAGCATACTTTTCTAATTGGACCGTATTAATCCTAATTAAAGATCAGATTGAATGCTTGATATTAATGCTAGATAAGTGCAGGAAATGTTAAATTGCCCTGAATATGAAAAAGTGTATTTTCTTTTCACCCTTTGGACTGTTGCTAGGGCACATTGTATGTAAGCAGGGGTTGTTGGTAGATCCTTCCAAGATCGTTGTCATTGTTGATCTACCTCCTCCTACTTCAGTTAGATAGTTGTGCACTGCACTAGGACACACTGGATAATATAGAAAGTTTATTAAGGGTTACGCATAGATAACAACACCTATGGAGAAGATATTAAAGAAATATATTAAGTTCCAATAGACAAAAGAATGACAACAGTTCTTTGACACACTAAAGACAAAAATGATCACTTCTCCTATCTTGGTTTTTCCATATTGGAGTAAGGAGTTCAATGTTCATGTCGATGCTTCATCCATTTCATTAGGAGCATTTTTGGCACAGCCAGGTGCAGGAGACATTGACCACCCCATAGATTTTGCTAGCAAGAATATTTCTACAGCTGAAAAGAATTATACTACCACCGAAAGAGAAGGCTTAGCATGGTATATGTGCTGCAAAAGTTTAGACACTATTTGTTGGGAGGACATTTTAAGATGTTCACTGATCATTCTGCATTGAAGTACTTAGTCAACAAGCCAATGTTGAGGGCGAGAATATGAAGATGGCTACTATTATTCCAGGAGTATGACTTTGAGATTGTGGTCAAGCCAGGAAGAATGAATAAAGGACTTGATCACTTATCCAGGTTAGAACATGGTGAGGAACCTACTAGTCTGGAGGATACACTACTAGATGCATAGTTGTTGGCCATCATAAAAGTCAATGATCACTTCATCAAGATAGTTCAGTTCTTGTCCACATGAATAGCACCTCACGAATATACAGTTATTTAGAAGAAACAGTCGGTAATCCACGCTGCCAACTTTAAACTTATAGTTGGACAACTATATAAGATGGGACCAGATGAGATCTTGAGGAGATGTGCTATGGAGGTATAAAGACCATTGATTCTTGTAGAAGCACATGAAGGCATCGCATGAGGACACTATGCAGGGAAAGCAACAGCGTAGAAGGTTCTCGGAGCTAGCCTCTAGTGGCCTAATTTACATAAGGATGCTAAGGAATACTACAGAGCCTGCGACATGTCTCAAAGAGTAGGGAAGCCTTCTAGAAGGGATGAAATTCCCTTAGCACCGCAATTAACATTACAAGTATTCAAGAAATGGGCCATTTACTTTGTGGGACCTATTTACCCACCAGGAAAGCACACAGGAGCTCGATACATTATCACTACTACAGAGTATTTGACCAGATGGGAATAAGCAAGAGCAGTTAAGGATTGTAGTGCAACCACAGTTGCACAGTTCATCTTTGAGGATATTATAACCAGATTTGGATGCCCAAAGATCCTCATGAGTGATCAAGGCACACACTTAATCAACAAAACTATTAAATCCTTGACTCAAGAATTCGAAGTTCACCATCAGAAGAGCACCCCATACCACCCACAGGAAAATGGTATAGTCAAAGCTTTCAATAAGATCTTGGAGACAGCACTGACTAAGATTTGTAGCGTCAACAGAGATGATTGGGATTTGAGAATTCCAGCAGTGTTATGGGCTTACAGAATCACTTACAAAAATTTAACAACACAGACCCCATTTAAGTTGGTATATGTCTTGGAAGAAGTGGTACATATAGAATACTTGGTTCCTAGTTTAAGAATTGCAGCATTTACAGGTATGGATGACACTGACATTTTTCAAGACAGGCTCGCGCAGTTGTTGGAACTGGAGGAAGACAAGTTCATTGCAAGATTTCATCAACAGGTAAAAAAAGAACGAGAAAAGGATTACCATGACAGACATATCAAGAAGAAAACAATTAAGAAAGGAGATTTAGTATTGTTATATGACAGCAAGTTCATGAAGCATCCAGGAAAGTTCAGGACACATTGGCTAGGGCCATTTGAGGTTGCCTATGTTACAGAAGGAGGAGCTACACAGTTGAAGACTCTTAATGGAGAATGGAAGGATGGTTTAGTGAATGGGAGCAGGTTGAAGTTGTATTGTGACAACCAGTTGCCTCGCAGCTCTCAGTAAAATCTAAGGAAGAAGGGTCTAGGTACCAGGTGCAGTTAAAATTGGGTACCAGACATAGAAAAGACAGTATGCACATGATAGGGAGGGACAGAGAAGAAAGCACAGGCTACTCCACGCAGTCTGTAGTTGAAGTGATATAGAAGGCTCGATCTTGCAGTGACTCAGGATGAGTCGCATGTGAGTGTTGGGGGATTTTTGGCCCTTGGTTATGTATTTAGGAAGAAAGCAAAGATTAAGGAAGAATAAAGACAAAGTACAAATTGCGCGGGAAGCACACAAATCGAGGAAGGGTCGAAGTGGTTAAAGAAGCAGAAAAGAAGGAGCGAAGTAGAAGAAAAGATAGCAGTTGGAAGTGAATATCAAGGAAGACAAAGCATTGAAGAAGATAGATCGTGGACAACTCAACAAGTGGAAGAAGACACCAATGGGTGATTTGGAGCACCTCACGGAAAAGAAGGAAGAACAGGCTAGCGAAGCCCTTAAAATGTGGGTCAAGTGGACCTAGGGTTTTGGCACCTAGGGTTTTGGATCTAGGGTTTTGACACCTAGGCCTCAGTCTAAGGTTGTCTAAGAATCATGTAATGTATAAATAAAGGTCTAGAAGAGTCAAGAGGGTGGGTTGTTCATCATTGGTTATGATTATTGTTGTTGATGTTCTGAGAGAGAGAAGTACTATGTTGTAAGAGCATTTTGTATTGTAAGATATTCAGCTGGGTGCGAAGATCAACCCTGCAGTTGGGTGCGCAGGGAGAGAAGGAGAGGAAGAGAGAAAGATCTGCAGCTAAGTGCGTTGATAAAATTGTATGGTTTCATCTAATATATCAAGAAACACAGTTATGTGTACGTAGCCCTAGGGAGAGGGTGAACCATGTATTTCTTGTTTTTCATTGTGGTTGATGATGTGTTATTTGCTATCTGATATACTATTATTGCATTGTTGTATTAAAGATAAGAGATATAGCTAACCTTGTGAAGCTAAGTATAGCGTTGTTAAGCATATCTAGGATTGTATTGCATTGTGTTATGGAATCATTTTTCATTTCCTCTAGTTGTAGACACTTGTGTCCTGCAACCCCCTATTGCTACTTCGGGTGAGACTTCATCTTCTTCATAGGTGTTGCTGAAAGGGCCAATAGTTAGGGTTTGTTGGTGCATTTTGAGTGTTGAACCCTGGGTTTGCCCCTATGCCAACAACATGTTACACCAATTCAAATTATTATTCCTTAAATGCATTCTTCTCTTAAACAAATTTCCAGCGGTTGTGCTCATGCCTCAATATGAGTTCTGATTGAAACATTACAACATTTACATCCTACAATTTTCACTCTTTTGCTACTACAAAAATCTCTTTATTAATTTCTGAGAAATTTTATTGTCCAATTCAAAATCCTGGATGGACATATGTATTATACTCAAAAATACCTTTCCATCTACTATTTTCTTTCTCAAATCCGAGCTCCAAGATTAAAGTTATGGTTCAGAGAAGTTTAGGTTGTTTTACTAAATTTATCCTTGTATGCTACATGTGTCTTATTTCTCTTCTTGCACATTTTTAGATACCCAGATCCCAAATCTGGCTCCATGGTTGTCTTCTATGGTTCATAATATTTCCATAGACTATTTTTGTGTCCCAAACGAACTTATGATCCAGGAGTTATGCCTTCTGGAAGTAAATTTGTGCCAAAATTTTACCTCTACTATTTTGGATGTAACATTTTCATATGAGCTCTATTTTGCGAACAATTTAGCTCATTCTACAACTCTCTCCAAGTTCTTTTATTTGAGATGTAGATAGAACTATACATTGGTACACTATGTTCTTGTGGATTTCAATTGGATAAAAACATTGTTTAGGGCCTCAAAATCACCCCACAAGTTAATGACCTTCAAAAACCTAAAATTTTCGCATAAAATTGACTATTTTATTGTGTTAACAGCCCTTAAATATGAGCCATTGATCTCAAATCACATGGAATATAATTCATCGATCCACACTCCATCGACCATCGACGATCAATGTTCTCCTTTAGGTGCACACGTATTTTTTCCCAAACTGTCGACCCAACCATCGGTCGTCAACCCATTCACCGGACAACATATTTGCACACAAATCTAAACTGGTCAACCCGACCATCGACCACTGATGATCTTCATGGGAAAATAAAATATCCTCACTAATTCAATCAAAACGTGACCATTGGCCATCGACCACTTCTGGGATGACGTGGAAACTATTGATGTGACATGACACATGGATGTTGATGTGGCATGACACATCATCACCCTATTCCCTCCATTGACCATCAGTCATTTATCTTGGATGGCCTAAACACCTCGTTGAATCGACCGACACCTGACCATCGATGATTTCTCTTTCCCATTTGAAACACTTCATTGAATCAGGTCGATCCCTAACCATCGACCATTGACGATTTTCGTTGTCTAACTCCAACACTTGAAATTTTTTAATTAAAATCTCGATGAATTTGGACCATCAATCTACCATTGAAAAATGATCTCGATTATCAATCTACCAATTTCATCCAACTCTGTGAATGCCTGACCATCGGTCATCGGCCATCGGAGCAGTATTTTGGACACACAAAAATTTCCGCCAAATCATGTCGACACCTGAAATGAATGAAAACTGTCAATATGATCCATTTTCCCAATTTCCGAAATGAATCTCAACCATTGATCTACTCAATATTTCAATTAGTCGAAACCTTATAAAATTTTAAATTTATTTAAGTGATTCTAGGTTGTTGATCTTGAGATCAAACACGATCTCAGTCATCGATTCATTGAACTCTATAAAACATTACAACGACCATTAAAACTTGAATTTCGATCATTCGAAGTCGAATTTAGATCTGCAACTCTGCAGATATACTCCAATAAACCTTTTAAATAGTTTTAATTCCTCTCAACTCAAATTTTTCTCACGAAATTGGGGATTTCGCTCTTATTTTTCTCTTTTTTCCCCAAATCCATCACAGACAAGTATGCAACAATGAATTTTCTAAATCTACCCCCATCATGACCCATACAAGCCCAATGTTTAAACCCGAGGCTCTGATACCATAATGTAACATCCCCCAGACCAACTGAGGAACATTACGGTGCAAAATACTCTTACAAATTAAAATTTATGCTTTCTAAATAAATTCGTGTAGCTTCTCACTATGATTTGCATACACATTTAACTACTATCTATTACCATAAATTAGATGCATCTACATCACACTAAAATAGACATGAATGCAACTTAATAATTCAACACAATATCATATAAATCATTTCCAAACACATAGAGCTCATGCACAACAATTTAACTCACAATATAATACAACAACAACAAGATTAAACACTTATCTTTTATAAACAATTGTGCAACTAACTACTTGGGAAAAACATTCAACCCAATCATAGACTTATTGTTACAAATATCAACAACAAGTCACCCCCGAGATGAGGCTAGTAATCCAAAAAAGAGGGTGGTCTCTCATTGTCCACTCACAGCTCATAAACTCACAACCCACTGGTATTCTCCTACAGCTATCCTGATTTTCCACCAGCTCTATTCCTCTTGACATGCCCAACCCAAGTAATGTACCCCTTCATTGATCTCAGTCCCTCGGGCATCCCATTAATTTATCAGGATATTTCTAACACGGGTAACTAGGAATATCTCAATTGGGAACTCAAGGGAATTTGCTGCTAAGAAAACTACCAACAAAAAATAACAAAAACTTGTTGCTACGATGCAACTCACACAAGAGTTCACTCTTCAAGCTTGAAAACCTAGCTCTTCAGTCTTAATCTCTAATTACACTCCAATACACTCCATATTTCTCTATAAGTCTCCCTCCATGGTTGTTCAAACTCCGAGCTCTCTTCCTTGCTCTCTACCTACCACACATGCAAAAACAATCCTTGTGTAAAATTGCTACTAGATACCCTTAAACATTTTCTCTCTTTGGTTTACTTTCTTGACTCACACATTTCCACAAGCTGATTGTACTCAACCCCCATGTGCCCAATAACAATGGGATGTGACCACTCACACCCACCCTCTTACATGTATCCATTGATTGGCTTTGGGAACACTAAATAAAAAATTAGAAGGTTGATATATGAAAATAAATTTATGAAAATGGGTTTAATTAATTGTTGAAATATTTAATAGTACTGAAAAGGGGGGGTGAATCGATATTGGAAAATTTACTTTATTTTTCTCCTAAAGATTGCTTCAAGAAATTTTATATTACCATATATCACAGTATTAATTAACACAATCACAGATATTTGAGGTGGAAACCCAGATTGGGAGAAAACAAAAAATATTTCACAAATAAATATAAATTCATTTGTAAACAACTTTATATGAGGACACCAATCCTCTGTAGGCACCAACCTACAAATATATGAGGACACCAATCCTCTTAATGACTTCAGGCACCAACCTATGAATAGATGATAACACCAATCCTCTTGAGCACCAACTCAATACCTTCAGGCACCAACCTATGAATATATGAGGACACCAATCCTCTGTAGGAACCAACCTATAAATATATGAGGACACCAATCCTCTTGAGCACCAAATCAATATCTTCAGGCACCAACCTTAGAAATCAATCTCATGGAAACTTTCAATCTTCATTTCTTCTCCATGCAGTTCATGAGATATGAACTTCACTCCTCTCTGTCATTGTTTAATATCCCCAAAATTACACCATCACAGTCCAACTCCTATCTCGAAATGCTCCTCCTCATTCATATATATGTGTCTGTGTGTGTGTCTGTGTGTGTGTGTGTGTGACCCCAAGAATGATACATCCATAGGTTCAACTCCAATTCCCTATTTTCAATTAAATCAGGCTCGGAATAGCCTCAAGTTCTTTCCTTGTTCTGCACAATTTCTCAGTAGTTGTTGGATCACACTATGAATTAAATATAGACTATCGATATTTTCACTATCTCATGCAATACACCTTTGAAGTTCAATAGTTGTTGGATTATGATCTAGGATTGATCCCATCCTTTGGTCTTGTTTCCTTAGAAACATTCACCAACATTTCAATCCACAACAGTCATTGGATCTAGATCTCGGATCAATCTCTTCTGTCGATTTGTTTCCGCGTTCCCTGGATATCGGGGATTATTGAGTCACCGTGGCATCATGACCACGGACCCTTTTCTTTGCATTCATACTTCTATTTTGGCCAACATATGTGATCTGACATGACGTATGTGTTGGGTCCCACTGATGACATGAAACTGACATCATCCCATCTACATGGACCATTCATTGTTTTACATGTGTCACTAACATGACGTGTCACTCACCTGGCCCTTAACATTGACGTTTTCTAGTCTACTGATGTGGCTTCCATGTGATATGCTTGCGTGGACCTACCATGTATAGCGGTCCCAAGACATCGAGACTTTTTAACATTCCCAACTACCCAAAACTCTCAATGGCCACGAGATGTAATGATATGGATCGTTGATCCCACTGGTGATCAACGGTCAAAATATCTTCCTTTATGATATAGTTCAATGATGGATCACCGTCGATCTGGATTACAGATCCAATCAAAACCATTGATATATCCTTAAGTGAACTCAATATAGATCGTAGGGCCACCACGGAACCTAAATACTCTGAAACCTTGCTTCCACATGTCATCTCCAGAGTGAATTCCTTGCTTATGTGGACGTGCCACATGTCTCCTTTTCATTGGTAGCCATGTCTCACCTTCCTTAAGGCTTTGTATACATTTTACTTGTCAAATGTTCCCTAACAAGTGCCACCTTTGAAATGGGCCAAGTGTCACTTTTTGAGTGGCTTACTTACATCATCCTGACGTATCTCATCATCGAGACGTCGAGACTTATTACAACTTCCAACACTAAAACACACCAATGGTTATAGTCTATTGTGACGAGGGTCTTTGATATGTGCTCAAAAATCTAATCTCCTTTGTTGATTTCCTCTAAGCGTGGATTGCTCTCTCTCTTAACCACCTCATATGTTTTAACCTTCGATACAACTTTTGTCCATCGATTTGGATATGAAATGGATGGCCAGATCTCTTTCCACCATCGATTGTCAGAACTTTTATAAACTCCTTATAGCTTTGATCCAACGACTCTTATTCATCGCTGGCTAATCTGACTATTGTGGGAAATCTCCCCCTACGGAAAGGTTGAGTTCTCTTTAGCTGGGTTTTATTCAACTAAGTTCTAACAAATAGACACTAACATTCCAAACTCCACCTATTCTATTTATTTACTTTCAAAGAGAGAGAGAGAGAGAAAAGTGGGGTATGGTACCTTTTCCCATAGTCTTTCCTCATTGTTCCAAAGCTTGAACTCCATATCCACACCTCAAACATGAAGATGAACCTACGAAAAGTATAGACAATTTCTCTACCACTACTACCTAATGTCATATGATAGCAATCCTACTTGAAACACAAGTAGAAACATGCAAGAAAAAATGAATAAGATAGATGTATGGAAATAGGATAAGTTCCTTATTGATATAAGAAACATGAAAAACTTACAACCATGATGTGCTGCAAGTATTCCTCCATGATTCTCCTTTCCATCCCCTTATGTGTACTGCCAGAATACTCTCGAAGTCTGAGATCAAAAATTTGATGCCTTTCATGAACTCCTTTCAACCTTGAGAGGCCTAGTTTATATAGAAGCTTGGCAGGCTTAACCAACATAAGGAATCAAGGGAATGGTTGAGGATTAGGTGCATAAGGTTGAGATTATTCCTCCTTAGGTTAGGATTGATTTCCCAAAGTATAAGATATCATGATCATGAGCCACCCCAAACCATAACAACCCAAATCCTTCTCGAAATAACTCCCCTAGATCCAAGGAAACCTCCCTAACTACAAGGACACTCCCCCAGAATGATAGAAATGGTGTCCCAGATGATCCACTTGAACTGGAAAAGGAATAGGGGCGCTCCCCCAGAGTGGGGAGGGGGGCGTCCTTGGTCAAACAAGGCTATAAAGACAAGGATAAAGGTGGGATTTTGACCTCCAAATGATGGTTTTTATCCTCTAACTTCACTCTGGATCATAACACGTGATTTTTACATGGTGTCAAGGTTGAAATACTTAGAAAAGCATGACATTTAGGCCTCGACACTCAATAATCATACTCCAATGCATTTGAGACACTTATAGGGTGAGAATTCACAATTGAAACACTTAGAAAAGTGAGATGCAACACTTGGCAAGGTGTGAAAAAATGATGTATAGTAGATGCCCCCTAAAGCGTGAGGTCAAAAGACAAAATTATGGCCAAAATGATTTGTAAAAAAATTTCATCAAGGGACTGAAGAAGGAGAACATGTCAAAAGATGCATGCAATCATTAATCAGTAGACATATATCATCCCGAGGTAGGAATACCCATGCTCAGTACACAATGGACTCAATACATGATCTTCAACCAATAAACTACGGATCCGTGAGGGTATTGAATAAGGATATGGCCACCAAACATACAATGTGGATCCATATCTCCATAAATCTATCAAGTTGTAGCCACAAGATTGTACACATTAGAGCTGTAATATGACAAAAAAACATAGCCACGAACCAATACAATGTGGATCTATGTAAAAATGTATAAAAATTCTCTCCACTGCAACCTAGGCTAGGTGCATAACACTGGTATGTGCCAAAACATTTCTCAGGGTCTTCATCTTGATCTCGAACTGGTATGATTCTATCCATGTGAATACATGTGTTGATGTCAAACATGGTAGAAACCACTTGATTACTGGTCATTAATGTATATCGTTAACAAGTGTGAGGGAAATCATCAGTGATGATAGTGATTCGTAAGGTACCCCAATACATTCCATATAATATGAATAAATGAATTGAAGTTGAAAATTCAAGGAATCATTTGATCAAAGGTCGATAATGTAAACCTACTATCAAATGCAAGGAAGCCTACCATTGAGGCATGCAGGTTCCAAGGTACCAACTGGTTTCTAGGTCTAATTCCTAGATAATGAGCTAGAGTCGATAGGAATAGACCCGTCGAAGGAGGGCCATTATGTATCCCCCATCAACAACATGAAACAAGTGTAGGATAGTGAGGAATAGTGATGGATCAAATGGGGACAGACTGACATGGGTATGAATACTGCAGATTGGTTGTAAGGTTGATACTTAAATTGAAAATTACGCGACACGACAATTGACTTGGAAACATTTGAATTGATGAGGCAAGGATCCAAACATAATGTGATGATCACCATAATGTGAAGACAACCAAATGTTCTCTTCAAAGGATTCGAAAGAGTATGACGATGCGTAGAGTGTGATGGCAACCAAAGGTTCTCTTCGAATGAGTCGAAAGAGTGTGACGACATGTGGAATTTGAATGACTCAGAGACAAACAGATTACCCAACTATATGACATAATGTAGAGAGGTTCCATGTTAAAGGATGACTAACAACTGCCATAATTTTTCAAAAACTTTACCCACTTCCCAAATTCCCCCCCCCCACCATGATTGGCGAGTACCTCCTTATTGTTTAACGAGATTGAGGAGGATAATATATTCTCAATATAACTCATCTTCGATGAGCCCCTCTTCCCATGTTTAATGAACCAGAAAAATTAAGGGTTTGATCCCATATAGGTCCTTTAATGTAAAGTTTTATGAGTCCAGAGAAGGTAAACTTGATGGGCTTTTCATATTTAGAGAGTCTGAAAAGATGTTAAACAAGACTCCAAATGAACTTTTTCATAATTTTAGTTTCCCAAGCCCGAAAATGTATAAATAATACTCAGGATAACTCTCCTAACCAAGATGGTCAAGGTGTTCCTTTTTCATAAGTAGTCTGATGAGACTAAAAAAGAGATAAACTATCACTCAATAGACGTGCTTTCTAATTCACTGTAACGAGCATGAAAGACAACCAGATCACTCGACAATCTTTTCACATTTATGGAGTCTGAAAAAATATTAAAGGAGACTCCAAAGGGTTATTTTTTCGTATAGCTTTTACAATTCCAAAAAAGTGATAAAATTATACTCGATAACCTATTCTCATGTATTTACAAGCATGAGAAAGAACAAATGTTGAGCTCGGTAACCTATTCTCATGTATTTATGAGCACGAGAAAGAAAAAATACTAATCTCTGGATTGGTTTCATTTTTACACAAGCTTGAAAACAAAGTAAAACTATGCTTGGGTAGGTTTCATTTTTTTCACGAGATTGAAACTAGAAAATAAACTATGCTTGGAACCAGTTTCATTGTTTAATGAGCTTAAAACCAAAAACTAATTGTGCTAGAAACTTCCCAACGTAATTTCCAAAGGTTTCAAGGGAAGATACCCATGGGTGGTTGGTACTTTTCCCCTAGATTGAGAGGCTAGCGACTTAACTCCAACATGATAACCATGCCCCCCAATCTTCGTTTCATTCACCAACTCTTCTCCTATCACCATTTTTTATACTAGAATAGACTATAAGTTACCGATAGAAAAATGCTCACCAGAGAGGGAGGAAGAAAGAGGATCGATTGACCCATGTGGATGAAATGAAGGTTTAGGTATGATTTCAAATGAAAGACTCGACTCAACAGGAGAGGCGATTGTTTCATTTCTTAACAAGCTTGACATAGGAAAATAAATATGCTCATAAGGATATGTTTCATTTTTTAACGAGATTGACACAGGAAAAGAACTATTCTCATACCCTTTGGGTTGGATTCTGAGACCTTTGTTTCATTTTTTAACGAGTTTTCCATAGAGAACAAAAACAAAATTGTGCTTGTGACCTCTTCTTGATCATGGATTCCAAGAGGAAAATGCTCTGGAAGGAATACATGTCAAGGGACATACCTCAATCATGGATTCCAAGAGATCTTCATTGGATGGAATAATAACACTCTGGAAGGAATACATGTCGAGGGCCACAATAGGGGTAGGGATATTAGGCTCTAATAGCCCTATCAAAGAGAGCATCATGTCCACTATCGATCTAAGTCAAAATAATCCAAGCATATAGTGAGAGGCTCATTCTCATTGGTAGTGAAAGGTATGGGACACGTCGCCACATAATTAACCATGGTGGGGGTTTACCACTGGAATATAAGGTCAATTAAGAGAAGGCGTTTGGCTGGTAGTCAAAGTAGGACCAACAAATGAAAGTTGATCGATAGTCACAATTTTTCCATTATGAGGGAAATATATCACTCGAAAGAGAGTGGAAACAATAGCTTTCATGGTGTAGACATAATCTTGCCCAAGGAGAAAATTAAAATCCAAGGGATCATGAACTACCATAACATCATTATAGACAGTTTTCCCTCCTAAAGTAACGGGTAACTGCGGAAGGATCCCTAAAGTTTCAGTGATTTGTAACAAATTTTGGTTGATCGACACAAACTAAGGAAAACCTAAATATTTCCAAGTAGTTCACGATAAAATACTAATGGAAGCACCTTTGTCGACAATAGTCTGAGGAAATTCCCTACCAAAAACATGAAAAGTGATTTGGAAGGAAGACGAGCTCCAATTATCCCATGTCAGTATAAAATAATGGCCTCACTACTTGGAGGGGGTTCCATAGTATAAAGAGAAATTCCCCCTTGTGTGGGAGAATTGGTATTAACAAGAAAAATGTGAGTGGTATTGACTTCAATCTCTAATGAGAGAGTGGGATCGACCGATGATGGGATCAGATCGATCACTTGGTGAATGTCACTCTCTAAGGGGAGAGAGGGATCGAATGATGATGGACTCGGAATGACCACTTTGACTTCACTCTTTAAGGGAAGAGTGGGATCAACCAATGATGGACTCGGAACGACCACTTTGACTTCACTCTTTAAGGAAAGAGTGGGATTGATAGATGATGGAATCTGACCTACCACTTCAACTCCACTCTTCAAGAGAAGAGTGGGGTCGACTGATGATGGAGTTGAATAGACCATTTCATCAACTAAAGGTGGGTTGGGACAAAGCTTATGATAACCAGTTGGAAGTTGTGGCTAAGAAATAGTCATATCTTCCAACAATTTCTAGGCTTCATCCATACAAGGGAAAAGGTGAGTTTGATGACTACCTTCACATAACCTACAAGGAAACTTGACTCTACTTTTGTTTTTCCCAACATTACTTTCACTATTTGAAGGGTTGTCACCAGCATGGCCTGCAGAGGCTGATGACATAGGTGTTTTGGAACTCGTGGACCCCACATCTACAACCTTAGGAATACCAGGGCAATCCTTAAGAAGGTGGTCCCTGTTACAAAAATATTCACCCATGGATAGGTGAAATTTCCCTTGGATTATAAACACCTAATACCAATACAAAAATATATAGGTGGACACTAACATCCCTTTGAATTCAATTTGATCAATAAGAAAGAGTGTGATGCACCTTGTTTCAAAGTTTTTCATGGTTGCTTCCAATACGAGATTGATCTCCAAACTCCTTGAGGAAAATTGATACTTGCAATAGGAAGGAAAGAGAAACAAAGAACTCCTACTCTACAAGATTAGATCAAACAAATTCATCTACAAAGATTGAAGGAACAGTAGACAAGAACATGCAAGAATACACAAGATTGAAGGAAATAGGTCAAGTATATTCAAATGAGAACCCAAAGAGAATGCTTACAAATAACGATTTATGTAGTTACATCATCCTCCCCAAGCTCCCCTCATCCATCCCATGCATGACTCTACCAAGATCATAAGTTTGATATCTGAAAGCTTCCCCCTTTCACCTTGGAATAGCCTCCTTTTATAGGCTTGGGAGGCTCAACCACCATGAGTATATTTGGGGATTAGTTGAGTATATGACTCCTTTAGGTTAGGATATGATCCTAGGATAGTGCCATAAGGTTAGGATCTGATCCTCATCTTTAAGAGCTGCCCCTTAGAAAGAGGCGGGATTCTTCAAATTTTCCTTTAACCAAAAGTAGCACTCCCCTATAGTTAGAGACAGAGCGCTAGTTTCCAAAATTATCACTCCCTTAACATGGTGGGGGAGCACTAGCGCTCCCTATATATGGGCAGGGGAGTGCTAGTCTTCAAAAATTTACAAAAAATGGTCAATTTTCCAAGTAAAAGGTGTGTTTTTGGCCTTGAAATGGTGGGTTTCTTCCTCCAATATGACTTAGGGATCATGGAAAATGTTCTTTGATGGTTTCAAGGGGTTAAAGAACATATAAAAACATGTAAAAGTGCATGCGACACTTAGTAATGTGCATATGGAATTTGACGACACTTACCAAGGTGCATACTGTTATCACCATAACAATTTTCAGACAGGGTCGAGGTCTCAGAAAGTCAACAAAGAGTTACATTGTTGTGGAGGCATGATAGTTTGGAGAAGAATGGTCACATATAGCAGTACATAGACAAATATAGCGGAGACGTGGAAGTGATGGGACCCATCCAACCACAGATCTCAGGTGTTATAGATCAATGGCCAAGATGCATATCGGAGATTGAAGTAGCACGGAGGATAAATTTTTGAGGGTGGGCCAGGAAATACCATGGTTTTCAAAATGTGGACATGCGGCGCCCCCTAAAGTATACCGGGGGGGAAAGTGGGTGAGAGAAAAACCTCTCAACCATGCCTCGATGTCACATGTTCTAATGCCATTTGAATACGTCAAAACAACAATTTGTGTGGGGAAAGGCAACGACCGGTCAAATCACCTCATGCCACTCATTCAGGTACTTTACGTCTGTGAGATGCCATGTGAACGCTACCAAATAACTAACTCAAAGGCTCATCATTCAAAATATATTGGCCAAACGTGATAAACCAACGTACCTGCAAGTAATATTGTCAGTAATTCATGATTAGAACTCAATGACTATCAATCTTCAAAATATGGATGGCGTTATTCTGCTCCGGGCAATCAACGTTTCATTCATAAGTAGAGGAATCTCAAACTGGATCAACTTCCTAATTTTTGTAAAGTTAAGGAAGATAAAAATCATGTTTTCTTCAAAACTAGGAGACATGGACAAAGCATATCAAACAATATCCATTGAACCAATATTTTCAACTAACATGGTGAATTCATCAATGAGTAAGAAAGAGAAGTCGATTTCACGGATATTAGCAACCAAATTCCATATTGACCCTGCGACAGAACCAGAATCAGAGGTAAGACTAAATCCTATCATGAGGGATTTAATCATCATCGGACACGAGGACAGACTCTACAAACGAGCAGTAAAGAGGAAGTGGAGCAAGCAACAGAAGACAGGAATCAGAGCTAAGGCGGTCAAAAGTGTTGGGGAAAATCAACCAGTCTGGTTAAACACTCTGAAAGAAGAAATCGCCAATCTGGAATGAATTCTCAGGTTGAATTGAGTATGTTTTAGAAAATTTTGGACATATGGCATTCAATGAAAAAGCCTCAGATATGTCAGACATGTTTATAACAATCCCTGTAAAGTAGGAGAATAGTTGTTATGCATTACTCTTTTGTGTAACCGATCTCTATCTTTAAAATGTGGAGAAGTTGAGTCATTTTGAATCCTGCATGTAAATTTTCTATATATATCATCCCAAGGATAAAGAAATCATTGAGAAAGGAGGAGCCTGCCCTCTGAGTAGGAAGACTTTGTAAAATTCTGGAGCTAAAATGAATATACAAATGCATAAGCAAATTTTTGAATTGTTTATGAAAAGATTATAATTGGTTGTGATATGAGTTATGTCTTCTTTCGTAGTATGTAATTCTTGTGATATTTTATTTCATTTACACTTTCATCTTTTTAAATTGGAGAGTCAAAGGCCCAGAATTCATCTCATGATGCTCTTGGTTTAGCAATTTAGACTGTGTGTATTTCTTCTTAACGACAGTCAGAATTCATTTTAATATGCTATGATACAGTTATGTGTTTCTCTTTTCCTCTCTTTCCATGCAAATTTCAATTTAAACTTAGACTCATTGCCTCATTTAGTCTTTTCCTCTTGATATTTCCAATGATTTTTCAATGTATTTTTCATGTCTGACTCCATAGCCCAAATTTCACCTCCATTTCTTCAGCAATTTTATAAAAACCCCCCAAACAAAACCAAATCTAGCCATTGATCATCAAAGAAATACCTAATGACATGAGAGATCCCTGTCTGGGTTGAGTAGGCTAGTACCCAGCTCTAAAGTAGGTTGAAACAGTTACCTCTATCATTTGTCTAATCATCCAAACAAAATTTACAAAGTGGTAACACATACAACACTTTACAACATTTGCGACACTTATGGTGAGATGCGTAAGAGTGCAATTTTGACGTGGAACAGATGCCCCCTAAAGTGTGAGGTTAAAAGATAAACTGATGGCCAAAACACTTTACAAATTCTTCAATGCAAGGGTGTGGATTTGGAGAACCTGGTAGAAGCTGTAAACAATCATCAAATAGTATTAATATATGTTCCATTTCTGAGGAAGGCATACCTATGCTCGGAATTCAAGATGACTCAAAGCACAGTTGTCTACCAATACATTGTGGATCCATGAAAATACTAAGGATATGGCCATGAGAGATATAATGTGGATCCATACCTCCATGACATGAGTTTATCGCAGCCATGAAAAATGCGCAGTGGAGCTACGAGATGACAAAACATAGCCACGAACCAATACAATGCGGATCTATGTGACAGTATATATATCAGTATGCTCAAATGACCTCCATCGCATCTTGGGAAAAGAAGATAGTTCCAATGATTTGTCAATGCATTTTTCATGTCTGACTCCATATCCCAAATGTCACCTCCATTTCTTCAGCAATTTTATAAAAAACCCCCAAACAAAACCAAATCTAGCCACTCATCATCAAATAAATACCCAGTGACACGAGAGATCCCTCTCTAAGTTGAGTAGGCTAGTGCCCAACTCTAAAGTAGGTTGAAACAGTTACCTATGTCGTTTGTCTATTCAACCAGACAAAATTTACAGAGTGCTAACGTTCTGTTGTCATTGTTGGGGACGAAATTGGAAAATTTTCCCTGGGAAAGAATGACATGGTTGAGTTCTAAGGTCTAAGAGCAGCAGACACTTAGGCACATATTGGTTGTATCCTTGCTCTGGTGACTCCACACATCAAAAAATAAATTTCAAGGTGATTCCACTGGTAGAAGAATCCAGAAATTCAAATCTTCAATGGTGACTCCACTCTCAATGCATAATTCAGCTTCCAAAACATTATTGGCGACTCCACTCAAGCTTCGAATGTAATTCAGAGACTCCACTAGAAGATCAAATCCCTTGACAGAGGTATGAAAATACATTATGGAAGAAAACTGATACTTAAAATGGGATTTTTTCCAAGGAATTTTATTATTTGTTATAAGTTGCCTCTGGTCCTTTCATGAAAATGCTAGACAAGTTTTTCTTTACCTGGTGCATGCAAATGATGATCATGACAATCTTGAAATTATATATCCTCCTCTTAAAGTTATACAGGTATGTCCTCAATTTATCACTGATTTTGATAAAAATATCCCATCTAAGCCATGTGATAACCATGACCAAGTTGATGAGCCCCATGAAGCCAAGGCTGATATTTCACCTCCTATACTTGGTCCAACGTCCTCCAAGACCCATCATAGATACATACCCTTGAAGCTACCTCAATTCCTTCATGATTTCCCCCCAAAGTACGATAAGTACCTACCTGTGTTTGATGGGGAACCTTATTCCATCTCAGCTGAAAAACACATCCAAGGGTTTGAGCATTTTATAGAGTTGTTTGAGATTTACCATGATGATGTTTGTATGAGGGCCTTCTCTCAATCTTTAAGAGGGGACACCAAAGACTGGTTTAAACATTTTCAGCCCGAGACAATTAGCTCGTGGGAGGAATTGAAGAATGTCGTTTTGAAGTTTTGGGGCAAGAAGAAATCTTTGTATTTTCAGCTTACAGAGTTCTATGCCTTAAAAAAGAAGAGAAATGAAGCTATTTCTATATTCAGTAGGAGGTTTTCCAGTATTTACTACAAATTTCTTAAATAAATTCAACCCATCGAGACTGTTGCCATGCTCCATTATGCAACTACTCTTCATCCAGATTTGTCTTTTCTCTTGATGGAAAGAAAACCTAGGTCTTTACAGCAAATGTTCGATGATACCCAGGAGATTCAACACAATATCCAAGCAAGTGAATATGGCCAAAATGAGGAGCTGGATATTCCAGAATATGAAAGTGAATATGAACAAGAAAAGGTTGATTGGGATCTTTAACATTGAGTAAATTATATCATAGCCTCTTCTAAAGTTTCCAATACTCGTAATTTTGCAAAGGACTGTATTCCACTTGTTGAAAGAGGAGGTGTCAGTTTAACTCCTGATCCATTCCAGGATAAGTAGAGGATTGATTGTTTTATGTATTCATTTGTAGACCATCAAGAAGATGAGGTTGCAAGTCAACCTGTTGAGGAGTAGGTGGATGTTCCAAATTTCTTCTCCTTAGATGATATTGTAGATGTTATTGATTTGCCTATATATGATAAATATGAGGATGATTGTGATGTTGATTTCCTAGAACAACTAGTTGTATGTTCTTTATCAGAAAACATTCCTTGTCAGCAGTGCAATGAGATCAATCAACCTACATATCATAGTTAAAAAGAGAAAAGTATTGGATCAGCTAAAGACAATTCGCTACCTTTATGCTTTGCTGCATTTAAATTGTTGAAGGAAAATTCTAAGATCATTATTGAGGCAAATGAATGTGTGCTGATGTAAAATCACACTAAACCAATGGAACAAATTGACAAGATATTGCAACACTCTTCTCATGTGTTTGATGATCATATTACTTGTTATGTAGAAGATCTTATCAGTTAAAAACTACAGCCATTGGTCAAAGATAAAGCTGAAAATGAGTGTGTTTAGCAATCCAAAGAAATTGAAAAATGTGCCTACGGTGAAGAAAATGAAGAAGGTCTTGAATTAGGTGAAAAAACCTTGCCACTATGTTTTTCTTCGTTCAAATTGCTGACGCAAAATGTTTGTAATATCTCAAGTCAGAAATCCTCCAGGCATGATGGTAAATACGAAGAGAGAAGTGAACTTGCAAGTAAATATTATCTTCCATTATGCTTTTATTCCTTTGAATTGTTGAAATCAAATCATGAGATAACAGAGGAAGCTAGGAAGTTTGATTGCATTCACGGTGGTATTGTTTTACATGAAAAAAAATTCATCAGTCAAGAAGACCAACAACATTCTCATACATTTGATAACCATGTTATTGATCACATGGAAGGTTATTTCAATTCAGATCTACAACCTATGCTCAATTACAACAAACTTGAAAAAGAAGAGGAAGTTGAACAAGAAATTGTTGTCGAAGGTCATTTTCCTTCGCCCGAAATTAATACAGATATTCAACAATGTTTCTAGCAAGACAAAGTGTTTCAAAGTTGTCTTTCTTCCCCTGAGAAAGACATGGTGGTCTAATTTCTAAGTAGCCTAGACATGGATGAGGAGTCTGAAACTGCAACTATGGGGACTCCAAGCAGCAAAAAAACACTTGTGAAAGAAGCTTGTTTTTCTATCTTAGCTCCTAAAAAGGAAACATTATTTCATATGTTCCATGATCCCAAGGCATGTTATATGGAGAATTGTTATAATTAGAATCTACAGACGATAGTAGGTTGCAAGCTTAAGAATAAAGGGAGTGATGAATTGGTGTCTGTATTAAATATGGGTCGCTTTACACCAGACGATGTTCTTCTTCCGTGGTTGTCTTATGTTCCAAGAAACTATTACTTCCAAGCTTCTCAGTAAACCTGTCAATTTCTCGATGGCAATCAACAGATTAAATCACATGAAAACAAGAATGCAGTGGAAAGAGTGAAACATGATAGGTGCTTTGTGCATGTTTTAGAAGATCCATTTGTAGTTTTGTTGGAGGAAGTAAACAGTCCCAATGTTTTTGATTTTTTGAGATTTGGATTTATGGATGAATTTTTGAATGAATTATTAGCAAAAAATCTTTGGTACAAGCAAGTGCAAAGAAAACAAACAGTGGATAAAATGTTGTCATGGTTGCATTGGCATTATGATTTCTCTTGATTTGCAATTTGTTTCAGTAGTTAGGGTAGGTAGGAGTGTGCGAATAAGCTTGTTGGTCAAGCATTGTTTTAAATTTTCAATAGTATGTACAGTTAGATTCTAGAGGTATTTTTTCAGCATCCAGTTGAGAGCGGTGTGCAAAGTTCGGTTTTAAAATTGACACTTAGTCTCCAAGACATAACAGGTTACACACACATGTTTTGAAAGCAGCCCAATGAAGAAGGCATTGGGTCTACATTTCTTTGCTACCTCACAGGGAGGATAGCATTCCCAATAGGAGCCTATGTTATCACCATAACAATTTTTAGACAGGGTCGAGGGCTCAAAAATTTAACGAAGAGCTACATCGTTGTGGAGGCATGATAGTTTAGAGAAGAATGGTCACATATAGTGGTACACAGACAAATATAGCGGAGACACAGAAGTGATGGGACCCAGCCAACCATAGATCTCAGGTGTTATAGATCAACGGCTAAGACACATATCGGATATTGAAGTAGCATGAAGGATAAATTTTGAGGGCGGGACAGAAAATACCATGGTTTTCAAAACGTGGACACTTGATGCCCCCTAAAGTATATCGGGGGGAAAAAGAGGGTGAGAGAGAAACCGCTCAACCACGCCTCGATGTCACGTGTTCTAATTCCATTTGAATACGTCAAGTCAACAATTCGTGTAAGGAAAGGCGATGGCCAATCAAATCACCTCATGCCACACGTTCAAGTACTTTACATCTGTGTGATGCCAGGTGAACACCACCAGATAATTAACTCAAAGGCTCATCATTCGAAATAGATTGGCCAAACGTGATAAACCAACATACCTGCAAGTAATATTGTCAGTAATTCATGATTATAACTCAATGACTATCGATCTTCAAAATATGGATGGCGTTATTCTGCTCTGGGCAATCAACGTTTCATTCGTAAGTAGAGAAATCTCACACTGGATCAACTTCCTAAGTTTTGTAAAGTTAAGGAAGATAAAAATTGTGTTTTCTGCAAAACTGGGAGACATGGACAAAGCCAATCAAACAATATACAGTGAAACAGGATTTTCAACTAACATGGTGAATTCATCAATGAGTAAGAAAGAGAAGTCGATTGCACAGATATTAGCAACCAAATTCCATATTGACCCTACGATAGAACCAAAATCAGACATGACTAAATCCTATCATGAGGGATTTAATCATCAATAGACATGAGGACAGACACTACAAACGAGCAGTAAAGAGGAAGCAGAGCAAGCAACAGAAGACAAGAATCAGAGCTAAGGTGGTCTAAAGCATTGGGGAAAATCAACTAGTCTGGTTAAACACTCTTAAAGAAGAAATCGCCAAGCTGGAATGAGTTCTCAGGTTGAATTGAGTACATTTCAGAAAATTTTGGACATATGGCATTCAATGAAAAATCCTCAGATATGTCAGACATGTTTATAACAATCCCTGTAAAGTAGGAGAATAGTTGTTATGCATTACTCTTTTGTGTAACTGATATCTATCTTTAAATTGTGGGGAAGTTGAGTCATTTTGAATCCCGCATGTAAATTTTCTATATATATCATCCCAAGGATAAAGAAAGCATGGAGAAAGGAGGAGCATGCCCTCTAAGCAGGAAGACTTTGTAAAACTCTAGAGCTAAAATGAATATACAAATGCAGAAGCAAATTTTTTAATTGTTTATGAAAATATTCTAATTGGTTGTGATATGAGTTTTGTCTTCTTTCGTAGTGTGTAATTCCTGTGATCTTTTATTTCATTTACACTTTCATCTGTTTAAATTGGAGGTTCAAAGGCCCAAAATTCATCTCATTATGCTCTTGGTTTAGTAATTTAGACTGTGTGTATTTATTCTTAACGAAAGTCAGAATTCATTTTAATATGCTATGATACAGTTATGTGTTTCTCTTTTCCTCTATTGCCATGCAAATTTCAATTTAAACTTAGACTCATTGCCTCATTTAGCCTTTTCCTCTTGATAGTTCCAATGGTTTGTCAATGCATTGTTCATGTCTAACTCCATAGCCCAAATGTCACCTCCATTTCTTTAGCAATTTTATAAAAACCCCCCAAACAAAACCAAATCTAGCCACTGATCATCAAAGAAATACCCAATGACACAAGAGAGCCCTCTCTGAGTTGAGTATTCTAGTGCCCATCTCTAAAGTAGGTTGAAACAGTTACCTCTGTCGTTTGTCTATTCAGCTAGACAAAATCTACAGAGTGGTAACACATACGACACTTTACAACATTTGTGACACTTAGGGTGAGATGCGTAACAGTGCAATTTTTACGTGTAACAGATGCCCCCTGAAGTGTGAGGTTAAAAGATAAATTGATGACCGAAACACTTTACAAATTATTCAATGCAAGGGTGTGGATTTGGAGAACCTACTAGAAGTTGTAAACAGTCATCAAATAGTATTAATATATGTTCAATTTCCAAGGAAGGCATACCTATGCTCGGAATCTGAGATGACTCAAAGCACAGTTGTCAACCAATACACTGTGGATCCATGAAAATACTGACTAAGGATATGGCCACGAGAGATACAATCTAGATCCATACCTCCATGACATGAGTTGATTGCAGCCACGAAAAATACACAGTGGAGCTACGAGATGACAAAACATAGCCACGGATCAATACAATGTGGATCTATGTGACAGTATATATATCAGTATGCTCAAATGATCTCCATTGCATCTTGGGAGAAGAAGATAATAGAGTGAATGCCCAACCTAGGGTCTTTGTCCCAATCTTGATGTGGTATGAATCTAGCCATGTGAATATATGATTTAATGTCGAACATGGTAGAAACCACTTGATTATCATTCATTGATGTAAATCATTAACAAGTGTGAGGGAAATCACCAATGATGTCAATGACTCCCAAGTTACCCTAGTACATTCCAGGGAATGTGAATAAATGAGTTGAGGTCGAACATCCGTGGAATCATCTGATTAGATTTCACTGATGTAAACCTATTTTTGGAAGCGAGGAGGCCTACAATTGAATCATGTAGGTCCCAAGGTACTAATTGGTTTCTAATTTTAATTCTCGAATGATGTGTTGAAGTCAACATGAAAAGACTCATCAAAGGAGGGCCTTGATGTATCCCCCATCATGAATGCTAAACTGACTCAGGAAAGTGATGTAAGATGGTGAATCGAATGAGTATGGACTAACACGGGAAATGGAAACTGGTAATTACTGCAGATGGATGCTTTGAAGTGAAACTTCCCTTGAACATGATGAGACACGACAACTGACATGGCAGCATTGACTCGACAAGTACCAAGAATGTAGTGTGATGGAAATAAGAGTGTTTTTCGAATGGACAAAAAAGTATGATGACAGAAGGAATTGGTATGACTCAGAGACAAGTAGGTTACTCAACTGTAAGATGATACACAAACAAGTTCCATGTTCAAGGGCGACAATAGCTGCCATAAAGGATTCCAAAAAACTTGACCCACTTCCTTCAAATTTTACCCCCACCCAGATAGATGAGTACCCCTTTGTTTTTTAACAAGCTTGAGGATAACAGATTCTCAGTATAGCTCATCCTTCGGATGAATCCCTCGACATATGTTTAACGAACCTAAGGAAGGAGGGGTTCGGTCCCAGATGGGTACTAGAGATTGGGCTCAGATAAGTGCTTTGATGCATAGTTTTACGAGCCTAAAGAAGGTAAACTCGGTGGTTTTTCAAATTTAGAGAGTCTACAAACAACTTAAAGGTGACTCCTTGGATGACTTTTTTGTAAGTACAACAATACAGGGGAGAACTCTTATAATCATTCTTGATTAGATTTTTCATTTTTCGTAATTAGTCTCACAAGGCCAAAAAAGAGATAAACTACCACTCTAAAGACGCCCTTTCAAACCTTTTAACAAGTTTGAAAGGAAGCAAGCTCACTCGGCAATATTTTCATGTTTAGGGAGTCTAAAAAGAGCTTAAAGGAGACTCCAAAGAGTTCATTTTTCATATAGCTCTTACGAGTCCGAAAAAGAGATAAAAGTATACTCGGTAACCTATTATCATGTATTAACGAGCGCAGAAAGAACAAAGACCAATATTGTTCTAAAAAGAGTTACTATGTTACGATGGGAATGACCCTCGAACGAGGATCACTACTAGTAGTGTGTCTTTATAGAGGTAGTTTTCCCCCAGCTTGCATGATAGAAGCTATCAGTTTCGCTCTAGCATGATGTCCAGAGGCTAGAGCCCTGCCCCCCATGCATTGTTTCCTCCTACGACTCTTCTTCTTTCCTCATTTAGGCATGTGGTTACTAATGGGAACATTTTCACTAGGAAAAGGAAAATAAGTTTCAAGTACTCAATACAGAACGAGACTCGGTTTGGATGAAGAGGGGTTTGTTTCATTTTTTAATGAGATTGATAGAGACAGTGAACTATGATTGTCGATACCAAGTACTACCAAAGGATCAGATAATTCTAAGGATCTCCTGAGTTGAAATCATGTTTAACATGGCAACCTGTGCGGTGGGAGGATCAGGCAAAGGAAAAACCCCAATGAGCGAGGAATCCTTAAGAATACCTACACCTACACTCTCAAAACCATTATGTCCTAGAAAAGGGATATTATGTTATGTGGCAGTGTCGAGATCTGGAGTTGTATACTCAAGTTGGTCAACGGTGATAATTTTTCCTTGATGGGTAAATCGTAAGATATGAAACATTGAATATGCGATGACAGTCATCACATAGAGCCAACTACTACCAAGTAACAAATTATAATCCAAGGGTGCGTCAACCACTTCGATATCGATCAAATTTGTCTTACCCTTCAATGTCACAATGAAATATTGCAAGAGTCTGTGAGGTTGGAAAGCATGTCCATCAAACGCTTTCAGGGTGGTAGGGGACGGGGTAAGTGTAGGAGAACCAAGGGCTCTCCAACAAGGCAACAACATGACACAAGTGGAGGCTCCCTCCTCCAAAACAATGTGATGGATGTTTTTTCCACCAAAAAAAACTTGAATTTGGAAAGCTAAGTGGTGGGAGACCCTCTCCTTAAAATAATAAAAATTAAATGTAATCAGGTTTTATTCCTCATGATCCATGGCTCCAATGGCTGACAACATGGTTCTACATTGACTGAGACAGTACTGTAGGACTTCAATGGCAGACATAGCACAAGGTGCTTGTGAAAAATATTCAACAATGTTGTAGTTTTGGGCAACTCGGGCATTCAGATTAAATGTTGCTTTTCAAATCACGCTATTGGTCAAGCGCAACGTTGTGTCAGAAATTGGATTTTCAATATGAAGAGGATTGGAAGATGGAGGAGGAGTGGAACTAGAGGGTTGATTGAAAACCTTCCCTTTAGGATGATCATCTGGAGGAGTTTCATAGTTATTTGCACGAGTCGTGACAATAACAGTTTTAAACATGTACACCTCAGAGGCGCTTGTGGAAGCATGCCCATGGTAGGAATGACCTACGTTTCCCCCTTGCAGACGGGAAATATTTTTCGCAACCAAATGTTGTTGTTGAACTGGTTGGGAGGTACCCTTCATATATTTAGCAACAACCTCATGATGAGGGAATTATTTCATGTAGTGGTCTTCCTCACAAATCATACAAGGAGATTTAGGCTTCTTTATCAGTTGAGTATCAACCATATTAGGATTATCCTACTCATTAGAAGGTTTCTTAGACTTAGCCTTGTTTTTCTTCTTACATCCTTGTTGCTGAGATGAACTAGATTGGAACACAATCACCTAGGAGGTTTGGTCAGGAGTGGAAGTATTTGTGGTGTTTGGAACGGAACTAGGTTCTGGAGCAGGTATTGATAGATCATTCGATGGACAAGGAGAATTAGGGATCATATTGTAAATTTTGTCAGACTGGGAGTAAACCAAGTCCAAATATTGTGCATGAATGATAGACTACTCCTTAGTAACTACATTTCCCATTGCAACATCACGGGCGATGGGAGGTAAGAGTGACTTTCTCAACCAATCCACGAGGAGTTGGTCTCGAATGGGAGCCTTAATCAACCATCTCCATCGTCTCCACTCATGAATATGATAGGATATGTGGGTGGAAGAGGATTGTCGGAGAGAGGTCAAAATTTATGTAGCATTCTTGTACCATATAGGCAACTGAAAATGCACCAAGAAAGACATGGAAAGAGAATTAAATCCAGTAAAGGAGTTACATGGCAGTCCAATGTGCCATTTCGTTGTCGCACCTATAAGTGTTGTCTGAAAAAGTATAAGATGAATGGAATCATCCATCAAAGAGTTGGAAGAACACCATAAATGGAAATTCATAACATGATTGTTATGATATTTGATGCAAACCCCCACCCACTCCCTGGGGTTCGTGTGACCTCTCGATCTAGGATTGATTAAATTCAGGGGTTGTATTATCTCGCAGGCTCCTTCTGAACCCTCAAAACCAATTACATAGGTCCTTCACCTTCCTTCTTGAATACCAAATCCTCTTTCGGTGGGCCTTGAGCACTAACGAGCCCAAACCATGAGCTAAATCTCCAATCTCTGAAGAATTCAGGACTTCAGAGCTCCCAGGCTTCGGGAATATCAGTAAAGTTACACTACATTCCTCTTGAACGTCGAATTGGAGGAGCCTCGTACAACAACAAGAATCAACGATCCACATAACCTTTTGAAAATCCACGGTGGGGAATGACTTCGGGACTTCGGGCTTCAGCGGTCCTATCCACTCCAACGTGTTGTTCTTTCGGAGCACCAAAATGGAAAACTCATGAAGGGGTCTCAATTAATGGTCCACGTTCTGTCTACAGCCGACAGATGAGATTGAATATGGGACTCTGGGCTTCAGGAATTTTGATCGAATAGCATACACATGCCTCAAGAGTACCAAACTCTGAAATGTTTTGAAGGCCCAATATGTTGTCCATGTGTCTCGTCAGATGGATGGCCTGGATCTACTCTGGGATTTGGGAGTCCTTGTTGCTTTAACTTAAAATAATTTCAAGCGTTGAACTGGAGAACCTCTGAAGGACCCTAGATCGACAGTCCTCTGCTCTCCAATGACCAACGACTGAGATCTACTTTGGAATCCTGGGCTTCAGGAGTTCTGAGATGTGCACACACACAAGTCTTCGGATCACCGAACTGTGAAGTGACGAGGAGTTGTGATCCATAGTCCACATGTCCCTCTCCAACCAATAGCCAAGATTAACTTTGGCCTTTGGGACTTCTAGAGACTCGACTCAAACTAAATTTCACCAACATTCTTCTGAATTTTTAAGTCTTCAGACCACGAGATCTGGTACCACATGTCTCCTTGTGCCAATGGATATGATTCACTCTAGCCTTTAACGCTTCAGGATTCCTCGACTCCAAACGATTTATACCTCAACTCCTTTGGAGTGCCAAGTCTCTGGACTCCAAGATCTGGCACTACATGTCCCCGTCTGTCAACGGTTGGGATTTACTCCACTCTTGGGAGCTTTGAGAGTCTTGAACACTCCACGCCTCTGTTCTCCCATATAGTCAGGCTTCCAGACTACCCCTGATATTCTGGCATGTGTTCTCTCCAACGAGAAGTCCAGTTTCACTTCGGATCCCTGGGACTTCAAGAATCTTGCATGCTCTTGCGCCTACACTTCAACTTTGTTGGATAACTAAACTTCCAGACCATGCTCAATCTGTTGACATGTGACCTCACACCTAACGGCCCAAACACACTTCGGGAGACTTGTCTCCTCTGCGTCCAAACATGAAAAACCTTTGAACTTATGAAGTTTGAAGGATGTTGAGGGTTGAAACATGTGCTACTCACCTGGATCCAATAGTTTTCGATCCTCATGCTCAAATCCTACGGTTGGGATCTGTCCTCCTCCATGTGTGCTCCTCCTCTAGTATGGACTTAAATCTGATGGTATGTATCTCTTCTAACAGTGCATCTGACGGTTGTTTTATCTCCTCCTCTGTTATGGTTGTGATTTCCTTTCAATGAAGGATTTCTCAATTTCTCAAAGGCTCGGCCCTTGACTTCCTCTATAGGGTTGAATCCTTGACCTTTGCTTGAGTTTTGGAAAATTATACTCCTCCTGAGCTTTGCCAACTTCAAGTAACTTAGGCCCTGACGCACATGTTTGTTGCTCCTCCTGAGCTTTGCCAAATTCAAGGAACTTAGGCCCTGACGCACACATTTGTTTCTCCTCCTGAGCTTTGGCATTGGGAATACTTGGCCTCTGGTGCACTCCTTGTGCTTTCCTGAAACTTCAAAAGATTTCAAACTTGAAGATTTTTCGAAAATATTCCTATGAACCCCTTGCGCTTTCTTTGTGCAGACTTTGCACTTACCTTCTCCTGAGCTTGAAATTTCTTAGACTTCAAAGGGTCTCGTCCCTTTGTTCTTTCAACGACTTCTTATGCCCTCCTGGAACTCACACTCTTCCCTCCAAATCTTTGAGACTTGAAAAACTTTGTATCTGGTGCACTCCTTGCACTTTCTCAATGCACTCTTTCCAGAGCCTCCTCCTTGAATATTGAGCTTTTATACTTTAGTAAGTGTAGGCGCACTCCTTGCGCTCACTCTCAGAGTGTTCAATAACTTTGATGTTCCTTTCTTTGCATTATTCCTTCTTAGATTTTACACTCTACTAAGTGTAGGCACACTCCTTGCACTCGCTCTCAGAGTGTTCAGTAACTCTGATGTGCACTCCCTTGCACAGTCCATTCTAATCTTGAGACGTGTTCTGGTGTGCCCACCTCGCACACTCTTCCTAGACTCAAAACAGAGTTCTAGCACACTCCTTGCGTTGGCTTCACATAGTTTTTCAACAACTCTGGTGTGCACTCCTTGCACTAGACTTATGATCCCAGAACACTCAGAAAATCACACTTATAGAGAAATATATCTATTCCTACTAAGGAAAAACATACATACACCCATGGCATTCATAAACACACAGTAACCATTCAAATACATTCAGAAAAAAATACATAAAACACACAGAGAATCACATGCAGGGAAATTTGTTTTTGTATTAACATTGAATCATATTTACAATGTGTACAAGACTGGACTACAATAGAGTCTCATCTCTTTCTCCCCTCTCCTCTCCTCTCCTCTCTTGAGCTTCTCCTACTCTCTAATTTCACTCACTGCTAATTCTCAATACATTTGGATTTTTACAAAAGAGGGTCTCCTCGAACCTTCCTCCACCTACTCACATTAAATCACAATCAATTACATTAAATAAACATCTAGTCCGAATCAGACCTAGATATTTCTACTATTAGACATTAAAATTGAATTTACACTCGTCCTGTACAAAGACAGTGGCTTAGCTTTCCTTGAGCATACAAACATCAAATCACATTGAATTACATTAAAATTTTAAATTTAAGTTCAAAATGAGAGGGTTGATGCCTCTCTTCCCTTGGAATTTGTTCCTCCTAATGAATTGTTGAGTTGGCGTGTTTATGCACTGGAGAGTTGGAGCGATGTTCCTGCATCAATATTCCCCAATCTTTCCATCGAATTTTGAGATGTCAGACAGTAATTTGGCAAGGATGGTGGGCCAAAATGGGGCATGAAGGATGGGATCATTTGTTAAATGTAATAGATAAGGAAAATATAACATAGCCAAGAATGGTAGTGTGTGATACGATGTCTACCCCAGGTAGTGTGGGAATCCCCCCACAGTCACCTATGTAGGTACCTAGGAAAGGCCACTAAGGTTACCAACTCGTAGTCAGCCTCCAAGTGGGTACAGTCGACATTTGGGACCAAACATATGGGAAACATATCAAAGTCATAAGATCTTCAAGAGAACTGAAGAGAAATGGACCGGTAGGACTCCAGAGGAGCCCAAGCGGATTCGAAGTTCACAAAGCACTGACACCAAATGAAACTAGGGGTTTCTCAATAACAACCCCCAATATATTATTTGTCTGCTACGATTCGTTAAGCTTTGGAGGGGTAATCTTCGCTTATCTCCCGCACGTGACCTCATGTTTATCCCCTGTGTGAGAGGGGGTTCCTGACTATGCTTATACAAAAGGTGGATTTATACGCTCTTTAGTGCTCTACAGTCTATTTAGTAGTCTTAGACAATTTACTCATTTCACCTAGTCAAAAGACCCTAATCATGTGCTATTGTTGGTGTGCTAAAACCAAAAAATGTTCTAGTTGATTTTATTATCACGTGGTAGATTTTAGATGGAATTTAACTCAAAGGGTTCACGGAGATGAAACTGATGATGTGAGAGATACTCGACTCCAATAGATGCAAAACAATAATATGTAGTTCTTTCTTTTGACAAATTCTATGTATGGGAAGGAGAAGAGTTATATTCTTCTTAACAAAAGAAATCACTCAAAACAAATTTCAATTTCTGGGATCAATACGATGCCAAACTACCAAGCAATGTTTCTGAAAACCGAAATGCACATGAAAAACTAGCTTTTTTTCCAAAACATGAACCAAAACAAATTTCCTAATGAATGCAAAAGTTTCTTTGTTTGATTATGTATGAAAGGAGACATGCAAATTTTTCGCTTCTTAACTTTCAGGTGAAAGAGATCTAAGCTTAATACAAAGACATATGACGAAAAAAGTAATCAAATAGAGCACACTCAATAATTATGAGAATTGAAAGGAAACAAGTAAGAGATAACATGTTCAATCAAGAACTCAAAAATGCAAAAGAGATCAAAAATTCATATTTCGTAGTCTTCAAGAATTGAGTAAGAAATCAAAGACAGAAATCAATAGTTGAATGATCAATAATCATTCTTGGTATTTCCTCTAATCAATTAGATAATCGAAAAGAGTTGCAAAAAAAGAAACCAAATATGAGAGAGAAAGGGTCGACTTTGAAATCAAGAAAGAAAATACAAACTCAATAAAGACTAAAAAGAATGAAGGACATCCAATTTATAATAAAACAAGAGCCAAGGTCAAATAGAAGAAACTATGAGCTAAAGAGGAAGATCTAAAAGATAGATCCAGTAAGCAAAATACTTGAAAATTTCCCTAGAAAAAGGAAACCAACGCTATGGTAAGTAAGACACCAGAGCGCTATAGTTCTCTCTAGAAGAATCTGGGGGAGCGTTGATCAAGTAGTAGTGACATGGATTGAACTACAGGGGAGGGCTAGTTCTGAAGAAAGTTTGAAAAAGACTCAAAAAGATCAATAACTCATAAAATTTTAGTACAGGGTTCTGTAAGACAACTAGAAAAGAAAAGGAAGATGAAATCTTTAGACCAAATCAACAAGTAGGATCTAAGGATTGGAAAAATCCTTGGACGAACCAAGGGAAGAACAACTGAAAGTTTGTTCCCCAGTGGAGTCACCAATTTATGTTACGGAAATATTCCCCTGTGGACAGGTGATCTTTCCCTTGGATTATAGACCCCTAATACCAAGACAGAAAGATACAGGTGAACACTAACATCCCTTTGAATTATGTTCGATCAATCAGAAAGAGAGAAGGAGAAAGAGTGTGATGAACCTTGTTTCTAAATTTGTCCTCGTTGCTTCCAATTTGAGATTGATCTCCAAACTCCTTGACGCAGCTTGATACCTGCAATAGGCATCAAAGAGAAACAAAAACCCCTACTCTACAATATTATATCAAACAAATTCATCTACAAAGATCAAAGGAACAGTAGACATGCACATGCAAGAATACACAAGCTTGAAGGTGTTATAACCCTAAATTTATCTACACATGCATACATGGCCTTGGCCCTCTTACTTGCTTTTTTTTCCAAAGCACTGTTGAGTTTCTCTTCTTAAAAAACCATTTTTTAGAAGATGTACATGCCTTGCACCATTACTTCCCACGTACATACTCTTGTTGCACCACTACATCTCACATACATATGCATGTTGCACCATTACATCCCACGTATACTTGCAAAAGTTGCAAAAAATAAAAAGTTGCAAGGAATTTGTTGAAATTGACGGGCTATTGGTAGTTTCACATCTAATCCACATGCTATAGCCTGTCACCCAACCGAATAACCATCCTTTTGTCATATAAAAGGAGGTGCTGAGGTCTCATCTCACATCTAAGCATAAGAATGGGGAAACTCTGCCCAATTTCACTTCCCCTCCTTGCCAGAGATATTGTTGCCTTTTGTGAGAAATTGCCTCAGCATTCATTAGTCCCTTCTCCCTCCATTTAACCCATTCACTTCCCAAGAAGAGATTAGAAGGTTGAGAGGAGAAGTTCATACAAGGTTCACTTGGAGCTTGGTGAAGAGGAGCCTGAACTAGGCTCGCAGAATGGTGGCCGACTTAGATTGTAAAGGTATAATTTTTGTGTTATTAATAAAATAATTACATTTTCCTGTCCCAAATGATGGTGTCTCGAATACTTTTATTGATTTATGCTTGACATTATAATATATAACAGTAACTTATATATAGAATAGCATGTTTGTAGTTTTTTTTTTTCAATCTTTGGATGTAGGTCAGCTCTCTGAGGAGGCGTGCAGTCAGTGGAACTTCCAAGCGCAAGGAGGTCGTCACCAGACGTGGGATTAGAGGTATAGTTACCCAATCTCCTTTTTTCTTGTTTTCTTTATATTAGTTTTGGTATGTTTTGGGTAGTATAGAGAATTAATTGAATTTTAGATGGTTAATAATCTTCCTACATTTTGAACCCTGTTGTAGTTAAAGGGGGGTTTTCCCGCTAGTAGAATTGGCGACCTTACTGGGGAAGCCTCTAGGGTTTTTTAGGGGATTTTGGGTTGTTTGAATGGTTTGTTTTCCTTTCAATTTTCTTTGAGTTTTCTGAGTCTATCAGGGAGTTCTGATCACCTTCAGGTGCAATACCTATTGTCCCTTCCCTATAAGTCTATCTTATCTTTTATTTTTTTGGAAAGATACAAAGGTGTACGTTCCCTATCTCAAGTCATCCCACGTACCTACATGCTCTACTTAGTAAACAACCCGCGTACATACACAGACTGTTGATGCAACAGCCTGCATCTCTATTTCAAGAAATGTTTTTGAAAAAGAGGGAGTTGGCCTCTTTCTTGATTGAATTTCACACTTCTCGGAGTTTCTTGGATCAGTCCAGAGTCTCTGTCTTACAGCCATAGCCTAGGTTAGACTTTAGTTTACTTGTCTTTTTGAGTTTCTTGTGTTTACTTTTGAAAGGGTTTTAAGCAAGCTTGTGAATTATAGATCTGCCTTCTTTGTTTCTTGAGTGATTCCCTAAGATCCACAGTGGGCTAAAGATCTGTTTCAGTCTTGTTTTGGTATTATTTTTACCCCTTTCACTTGCTTTGAAAAAATAAAAAGATTTATTTCAATTTTTCTCTTTAAGGCAATTTCAGA
>ML789570.1:331111-356601 GCA_009831015.1 Picea engelmannii
TGTCTACGCACGTAGTTTCTATTGAGAGTAATATGGCGAGTATCGCTGAAACGATTCCCATAGATATCTCTAGAACCCCTAGCATCATGGAGAATGTTTTCTTCATAGTGGACTTCTCCCCCAAAGAGATTTGAATTTATACAGAGTTAATTAAGGAATTTCGCTACATTTTTTCCTGGTCTTACGAGGAAATGCTAGGCATAGACCCAAGAATCGTTGAACATGAAATAACGACTTATCCTGACGCCAAGCTGGTCCAACAGAAGCTTTGTTTGGTAAATCCTCAAAAAGCGGCAGCAATTAAGGCTGAAGTAGAAAAATTGGTTAAAGTCAGTTTTATCTACCCCATGTAATGGAATGGGTGTCAAACCTCATTCTGGTTAATAAGAAACAGGGTATGATCCGCGTGTGCATGGACTTCCGTGACTTGAACAAGGCTTGTCTGAAAGATAATTTTCCCACCCCATTCATCGATCAGGTTGTCTATGAATGCGCAGGTTGTGAGGTATTTTCCTTCATGGATGGTTTTTTGGGATATAACCAGATTCAAATTAAACCCAAGGACCAGCATAAAACATCTTTTATTTGTTCTTGGGGCACGTTCGCGTATCGTAATATGCCTTTTGGACTAAAGAATGTTGGAGCCACTTTTCAGCGTTCCATGTCATTTGATTTCCATGACCTTATAGATATAGTCAATGCATATCTTGATGATCTAGAATCATGCTCTCGCAAGAGATCTGATCATCTCGCACACCTCTGACTAATCTTCGAACAATGTCGCTACTATTGGATTTGCTTGAATCCTGACAAGTGCAGTTTCTGCGTGACGTCAAGTCGTCTCTTAGGTTTCATTTTTTTGAAAATAGGGATCATGGTCGATCCTCTCAAGGTTGAGGTGATATTTTAATTGCCTCCCCCGTGCACCATATCCCAGCTTTAGAGCTTACATGGGAAAGAAAAAAAAAATCGGCGTTTTGTTGCGAATTACGTTGAGATCACTAAAAGGTTTATGCGTCTATTGAAAAAGGGATCCCCATTCTACTGGGATGAAGTCGCTCAATGCTCTTTTGAAGAGTTTAAATGTGCACTTACATCTGCCCCTCTGCTCTGGCCTCTCGATTATAAGAGAGATTTCCTGTTGTACTTGGTCACTGCAAATTCAACCATCAGCATGGTCTTGGTTCAAGAGGATGATCTTCTCGAAGAACATGTTATTTATTACTTGAGTCGAGGCCTAGTTGGGTTGGAACTCAATTATTCCCATGTTGAGAAGCTTGCTTTGGCAGCAGTGCATGTTGTCCAACGGTTGCGCCATTACATTCTGCTTCACAAGACCACTGTCATTGTTGTTTTGAACCCTTTCCAATATGTGTTGACATGATGGGTCATTGGAAGAAAGATTAGTAGATGGATTGTAATCCTCTAGGAATTTGACTTGGATTTTGTTTCCACGAAATCCAAAAAGTCGTTGGTCTTTGCCAAACTTATTTCGGAACTTCCATTCGATTCTAGTGATGTCACGCCCGAAGAAACGCCTATCAAAGGAGATGTTTTTCTAATCGCATCTTCAAACCCCTGGTATGGAGATATATTAGTCTATCTCCAGACTTTGAAGTGCCCTTCCTCTGCTTCCCACGATGAGCGTCAACAAATTTTCCATTAGGCACGAAAATATCTCATAATTGATGACACTTTGTATCGTCGAGGTGTAGATTGCATTCTTCGTCGGTGCCTTATACACGAGGAAGCAGAGCTCGTTCTGAACGACTGCCACACTGGAGCATGTGGTGGTCATTTTTCTGGGTTGGAAACAGCCCAAAATATTCTACATGTCAGCTACTTCTAGCCTACGTTAATCAAGGATTGAGTTGAGGCGTTCAAGAAGTGCCACCCGTGTCATATCTTCTCTCGGAAGATGCGGGCACATCCTGCTCTCATGTTTCTTGTCATTAATATTGGTTATTTCACCAAGTGAGGGATTGACTTTACTACATGTCACCCCACTTCATCTATGGGGCATCGTTACATCATCATCATCATAACTCCTCACAGTTTGAGAGTTATGGCTTTACGAAGTTGGAGGACCCTCATATGTCATCTAGAAGCCCCAAAAGGTAAAAGTAGTCAAAGTGGTTTAAGAGATTTTAAAAGGTAAATAATAAATTGAAGTAATGAGTGTATTATAATTCAAAGTGAATACAAAATAAATTATTTCAATAATAAATTTAATGGATAAATTAGAAGTGGGTTAACCCTAAAATAAGGAAAGTGGGGCCAAGTGACCTAGAAGATGTTTTTTAAGGAAGCTACTTGGAGAGTATAAATAAGAGGCAAGGCTCTCTCATTTTAATCACACTTGACCATATTGAATATCTATAGGTGTTTGAGGTAAACAAGGATATCTAAGCCAAAATTCTGAGGTAAGGTGAAGAAAATAAGGTCGAAATGCAAGGAAGGATAAATTATTTTGATGGTGCTTTCTAAGGTATGTTATTTACAGGTCATCTCACCATTTTCGCTATAAAAAAATTTCTATAATTATTCAGACATTGAAATTGTTATTCCATTGAGAAAACATATCCAAATATCTGTGGTAAAAAATGTATCTTTTGGGTCATTGTATTTTTGGAGTTACACTCCGTGGAAAATAGGGTTTGTGGCTAGTCCTGAAACTAGTCAAAAACAGGTGTTTTGGGTAAAAACGTCATAACTTCTTCATAACAGATCCAAATTAAGTGAAACCAAATGTATTGGTTATGTTATAGTCTTTAGTATGTTTTGTAACAGTTTCAGTTCCTTTCAACAAATATTCCATGCGGGGCACGCTCTACAAGGTCGCTCTCTAGAATAAGCCAGAATTCAGCAAGGTATGCCATTTTTGCTATAACTCATTTCGTAAGAGGTTCCAAGTAGTGAAACCTAGAGGAATTGAATAAAACACACTCAAGAACATTGTATATCAATTTCATATCTTTATAAATTGCAGGTACAAAGTTATGATTACTTCAAGTTAGGGTTGTTGACTAATCCAAAACTAGGCATGTGAGACTAAAGAAAAGTTTGATGAAAATGCTAGTCTCTTGTTGTTGAAGTTAAGGTTTGCAGGAATGTGATCATATACACCAGGTCTATTACAGAGCTACAAATCAGATTTGTATGATGAAATTGATGAGGGCTTTGGTTGAGGTACATGTTGAGTACATGGTTGAGACAAGTAGTTGATGAGTTGGCACATACATGAGGTGTATAGTTGATGATGTTGGTACATATTGATGAGTCATATTTGATGAGTAGTTGACACATGATTGGTACATACTTGGTACATGGTTGGATGCACTTGTTTATGGTACATGTTGATTACAGGTTATTTGGTACAGGTTGGTGCATGGTTGATGCACTTGTTTATGGTACAGGTTGATTACAGGTTGAGGTACAGGTTGATGCATGGTTGATGCATGGTTTAGATTTATTGGTACAGGTTTACAGTGGTATATCTCACAGTGAAAGGTTGATAGTGGTTCCATCATTCTACTTCTACTTCAGGGTGGCAGGACGGGGCAAGGACAGGTGGTTGTAGCCACCTTCCGGTTATAGCCGGAAAACATAGGGGGTTGTAGCCTCCTTTTGGTTGTAGCCATAGAATTGGGGAGTTGGAGCTTACCTCAGGTTGTAGCCTGAGAAACTAGGGGTTTGGAGCCTCCTTCCAGTTGCATCTGGAAAACAAAGGAAGTTGGTGCTTCCAATGAATGTAATTCTTCAAGACATATAAGAAAAAGCATTCTGTGGTTTTCTCCCGATTTGGGTTTACACGTAAAAAAATGGTGTATTGTGTATGTGGATGTTTGTTCATTTGTTCATTGCTTATTTACTCTACAGTTATTGGATGATAATACTTCATTGATATAAAACTTGGATTATATGGTTAAAAAGGATTAAATTGCTCTATTACTGATTCACCCCCCCTCTTAGTAATCCAATGGTTTGAACCGTTCATCGTGAAAGAGGTCTTAAAGAAGGGTGCTAACCATCTCATTGACTTTGTAGGAAATTCCTTGGTGAAGACCAGAAATGGGCTGTACCTCAAGAAGTATTACTCTTAGGTTGGTCGCCTGGGTGACTTTTTGTACATATGTATAGTTCTTATATAGTTTTTTGTCTTTTTGTTTTATGGACGTGTAGTTACTTATGTCTTATTTTTTCACTATGGCAGATGTCAAGTGAATCGGAGGTGTTCTTTGGGTTCGCAGACAACGCTAGCCAACACACTCAGAGGCTTACTTCTGCAGCTTGGGTGATTTTCACAGCTGGAGGCCATTTGCTATCTTCCAGAGGTATTTTTCTAGGTGGCACCAAAAACAATGTCGTCGAGTACAGCGCAGTGATAGAGTTGCTTTGTGACATTTTGTCGCATGGCATTTCTCACCTTCGGGTCTACTTAGATGCTCATTTGGTTGTGTCCCAGTTAAATGGAGTTTATCGTGTTTATGATCCTACTTTGCATCAAGGTTTCCTTAGGGTACATCTCTTAGAACATTACTTTGATTACATTGTGTATATCCATGTTCCTAGGAGATTTAATCATATGACAGATACTCTAGCTAATCAAGTATTAGATTGGCATGTTGCACACACATACACATGTACATACATTTGTAAAAAATGTGATCCATAAGACGAATAAGATGTATATATATATATATATATCAAAAAGTGTCATGAGTACATAGGTGGGCGTGAACACCTCAAAAATAAGGTTCGATATACATCGTTGGGCATATGCCCTCAAAAAATATACAATGGTTCCCTCGACACATAAAAGTCTAGCCTATCTAATATAGGGGCCTATTGGCCCTGACATAGTGAACGACGGTGTTGGCTAAACGCCAGAACAGATGGACCCAAGTTCATGGCACCCCCACTACATGAGGATGCATAGAAGTTGGGAGATCCTTAATATCGGCCATGGGTATTGTACGAGTGAGCGCGGTGAGGTTGCACTTCACCTGCCTCAAAACTCTCTCAGCCTCTCCGGCTAGAGGTCCCCCTACGACTGCTGGTCCACCGGCTGTTGTTGGTCCCACCTCTGGTCGAGGACGTCGTCAAGTCCTCGCGATGTCTATCGGGCGCACTGGTCCCATATCTTTACATAACATATACGCAAAATTATGTACTCTAATACACACATAAAAATGATATATATGAAAACAATTAAAAAAATTAAATAACATTAAAAAATATGTTACCTTTATCTCATCTCTCCTCTCCGAGAGGCATGGGCATGTCCGAATCCCTGGAAAAGTTGATTCCATCATAGGGGTAGACCTCTATCGTTGGAATTTGATGTGCCCACCAGTCAAAAAATGTGTCATCGAAGGCCTCTGTGGTCCTCCCTACCCCTTGTCGTGGCAGCAATGTTGCCCATATGCAAACTATTGGGAAGGAGGCCACATGCCCTCGCACAGTCTCTCTAGGACTCACGTTGGGAACTCTCGAAGAAGAAGAATGAGCATAGAATAGTGTCAAACCCGAAGTTTTTGTTGTTGCATAGCCGACACTCTGTTAGTTGTCTCTTCATGCATGTGAGCATGGTCGTACTCCAATCAAAGATCTGTGCATCTTGGCATTGAATAGCACAATGCATGTGTGCTCGGGAAGCCTAGTGAAGGACCATGGATAAATTAATCCACCCAATAAGTAGAAATATCACTCTCAAAGACAAACTCATGATCTTATGAATTGGCACCTGAGAACCTACCTTCTCAGTGTCGGCCTCACATTACATTTGAATGTAGTCCTAGATGTTAGAAAGCCCAGGGGGAAACGTTTGTAGATTGACTGGTTCCTCTCTCCTCGGGAGGCCAGTCAAGAAGTAGATATCTTCAGTCTTTGGAGTCAATGATTGTCCCTCTATCATAAATTCCTCTGCATCCAGATGCCAGTAGTCAACCAGGTCATTCAGCAGCTTGGGTTGTGCCCTCATAAACGGACATCAGAAAAACTTCCATAGCCCACATTGTTTCAATGTGGCAGTGGCAGCAGGGTCCTCTTCAACCAGTACATCAATGTCCTCGTGCTCCCTCTCCCGCCAGTGGACATACATCATGTTCCATGGTGAATAAAATAAAGTTATCTCTTGCATTTTAAATTTCTTTCCAAGCTTTTGAGGGTGTACATGGGTTGTTTTGGCCTCAGTCGCATATGTGTGCAGGCAGAGTGTTTTCTTCTTGAGTAGATATGTGATTTTTCCTTTTACATCTCGCATACACACAGGGTCGCTCTTTTTAGGAGAGTGTGCCCCCTCAAAAACAAAAATAAATGCATAAATAAAGAATTGAAATGCAAGGGGGGTGCATTTGTACTTACTTGGTCTGAGTGGAAGTTCGTTCCGTCCACTGAGAACCCAAAGAGAATACTTATAGACCATGATTTATGTAGTTGCAGTAGCCTCCCCAATCTCCCCTCGTCCAACCCTTGCATGACTCTACCAAGATCATAATTTTGATATCTGAAAGCTTCCCCCTTTCACCTTGGAATGGCCTCTTTTTATAGTCTTAGGAGGCTCAACCACCATGAGTATATTTGGAGATTAGTTAAGGATATTACTCCTTTAGGTTAGGATCTGATCCTAGGATAGTGCCATAAGATTGCATTCGATCCAAACCAACCTCATCTCCAAGAGTTGGCCCTTAGAAGAAGGCAAGATTCTCCAAATTTTCCTCTAACCAAAAGCAGCACTCCCCTATAATTAGATATAGAGCGCTAGTTTCCAAAAGTAGTGCTCCCTTAACATGGTGGGGGGCACTAGCACTCCTTATATATGGGCAGGGGGTGATAGCCTTCAAAAATTCCCCAAAAATGGTCGATTTTCCCAGTAAAAAGTGTGTTTTTGGCCTTGAAATGATGGGTTTATTCCTCCAATATGACTTGGGGATCATGGAAATTGTTCTTTGATGGTTTCAAGGGGTTAAAACACATGTAAAATTGCATGTGACACTTATTAAGGTATATGGAATTTGACAACATTTACCAAGGTGAATACGACACTTTACAACATTTGTGACACTTAGGGTGAGATGCGTAAGTGTGCAATTTTGACATGTAACAGTTCCCCTTACAAAGCCTGCAAGGGAATTTGGGCTTGTGATTTGTCTTGGTAGGCTTATGAACCTCATCAATATTCCCATCTTGATTGAGAGTAACTGATTGATTACTTCCAACATGTCCTAAAGTGGTTGGAAGTTTGGCCCCTTGCTTATTTTTCTTCTTCTTATTCTTCTTATCCACTTGGTTACCGGCTTCAGAGCTTTCACTAGGAGAAGGAGGAGAAAGGGAAGAAGACACAATAGGCAAAGAAGGTGAAGGGTTAATAAGAGGTGGATGTTCTTGGGGTGAGGGGCTTTCATTTGAAGGACCAGGAGCACTTGATATCACCAGGGTTGAAAACAAACATACCGGTAACCCGACAGTGAGTCTGGGAAGACTCAAAGTGGTAATATAAGGAGGACCAACGTTTCCAAAAGAAGGAAAAATAAAAGGTTCCCCTGGAAAAGGGGTTCCTTCATTGGTATTTACAGATACTAACACTATATACACAGATTCAACCTAAGGTATGTTAGGGAAAACAAATAGCACACTCTAAAATATCTAGGAATCAAACAGGAAAACAAACATTCCCACATTGAAACCACTAGTTGGTGATGAAATCCAACTTCGTAGGATGAATATAGGAATGGGATGAGATAGAGCAGATGGAATAGTTACATTGGAGAACTTCTTAATGGACTTATGCCCTAGTGCAAGTTCCCTCATGGCACAACCGCAAGTTACCCTCCAAGGAGCCTGAGTGAGTTTGGCCAATGTTTGTTCTAGGTACAACAAATACTCTCCCCTTCATTGTCACCTTCTGTATGAACCCTAGATATTATGGTCGCTAAGGTCACCACTTACAACAAGATAATCTGAGGGAAACAATCGACAATAAGGTATATACGCAAGGGCAGGGTCGAAACCTGAAATCCCCTTGAGAGGTGCCTCTAACTGAGGTATGAACCTCCCAAGTGATCCCCAAGTGTCTTCCGAAACCATTTTTAATATGTGCAAACCACTCCACCAATAAAAAAGAAGCGGGGTTAGTTACTCTTCTAGCACCAATGTGACCTCATGATTGACCCTTGTGTGAGAAGGGATACCCAGGACAATGATGTGGCAAATGGATTTCTCTCCCTAACTCAAGATTCTATGTTTGTTTTATAACTTTGGAGAGTTATCTTCAAAACCTATTCCAAATCCCTACAACTAATCTAATGTATGTTTGCAGATCCCTAGAAAGAAAAGTTTCTAGATAGATTTTAATTAGCGCTTTGATTTTATGGTTGTTCGTTACTTAAAGGTATGGAAGTGAAACTAATGATATTGTGACCTTGACTCCAAAAGAGTGAAATAGAATGAGAAGAAAAACTATTTGTTCAATGAACTCTATGTATGGGAGGGAGAAGTGGTGTGCTTTATTTTTCCAAAAGAACCAACTACCCAAGTCCCAATGCAATGCAACAACCAATACAAAAACAATTCCTAAATCCCAAGAAAATGCTCAAGACAATGCTACTAAGTAGAATGCAATCAAATCTTCTTTGTTTGGTTCTAAAATACAATGTAACCAAATGCAATTTCTTAATGCTTCTTTTCTTTAAAATGAAACAAAATATTTCAAGGATGAAATAGAGAAGAACACAAAGCGGAAACAACATTCAAACAAAGATGCATTCACAAGCTCAAAAACTAAAAGAATCAAGCGTAGAAATGACCTATAACACCCAATTACAACAGACAGATTGAAAGAAAACAATCACTCTAAAAAGGGTTTTAAAACCAACAGATCTGAGATCTATTGATGTTGTAGCAAACCCTAAAAGATTCATAATTGACTTGATGGATCAACAATTTCCAAAAATAAAACTGAAATAATAGGTTTTGATGCACTATATTGTCTCCAAGTTAATGAAATGAACTTTCAAAAACTGACGAGAAAAGAATTCAAAAGTTTTCAAAAAGAAAAAGACAAAATCATAATGATTGGACAATCACCCAAAAATTAGAACCACTGACAATCAAAATTGCACCCAAGGATCAGTTGAAACTTGAATGTTTGACCTTTCACAACTTGATCCAAGACAATATATCATAAAAAGAAAAAAGAGTGATATAAGCAAACCTTTCAATCAAACAAAGTTCTAAGAAACCCAACAAGGATCTGAGGTCTAATGTGCGTCAAAAAGAATCAAGAATTAGAGAAGAAAAGGAACAAAAATTAGACCAAAAATAGGGGCACACCTCGATAATCAAGTAGACATGACATCCAAAGGCAATCATGATTTGAAAGTTATAATTTCATTCAACCTAATGAAACGAGAACCCTATCTGCGCGCACAGGCAGCCTCGGCCTTCTCAGCGGCTAGGCTTAGCATGACCGGCACCTCGAACTCCATTTCCTGCTCCAGTTCTTTTGGTTTTGTGGTTGATCTTGCTGCCAGCAGTGCTTCTCTCAACGGTTCTGGCTTAGTGGCAGTGTCTCCCACTCTGAAGGTCTGAAGGTCTCAACCTCCTTCTTCAGTGGCCCTGATGCGAATCTGAATGTTGACCCTATGCGTTCTTTGGGAGTCTACTGTCCTCCTTCCTCTGGGAAATCGGGGCCACGGATCGGCATTTTCATAGCTTCCCTCCTGCGCTCCGCCTGCATTCTCCTAAGTTTTTGCATGCTTCTTTTTTGCTGGTGGTCGCCCTACTACGATGGCCCCAGTTCCGATAGCTGAGATGGAAAAAGATCCTTTGGAAGCATTCAAAGCGTTAGTCCGCTCGGCAGGACCTAAATCCAAGCCTTCCCTCTCGTCCAAGTTTGTTAAGAAGATGGAGGAGATCCCTTCTCTGGAGCTATCTCCAGAGGAGCCTTGCAATCTTGCCCTCCATCTAGCAGAAAAGGCCCTCATCGGAAAGTTTACAGGGTTATGGCCTAGCCCCAAAACGGTGGAGGCATGGATGGATGATCACTGGAAGTTGCTGATACAGGGAAAGGTTGAGCTGTGCGCAGTAGGCAGGGGTTTTTTTATCTTCATTTTCTCGAGGAAAGAGGACCGTGATCTAGTTTTCAGATCTAGACCCTATTTCATGGGGTCGAGAGGGTTGTTCTTATCCCCCTGGACTCTTGACTTCAATCCCGGAGCCGAGATCACCACATCCCCTGTTTGGGTTAGGCTGCCTCATCTTCTCTTGTATCTCTGGGGGGAAAGATCTCTGGAGGACATTGGAAATAAGCTTGGGCATTTCCTGGATAGGGTGGAGCCGAAAGGGGATCAGTTTACCTGCGCTCGTATTTATGTTGAGGTTAACCTCGAGAAAGGACTCCCGGAAGCCATTAAGCTCTCCATGGGGGAATGGTGCCATGTCCAAGAGCTGGACTACGAGCAGATTCCTTTTAAGTGCCTCTGGTGCCATGCTTACGGTCATTTCACAAAAAGCTGCCCCACAGCCTATAAGGAGCCGGGACCAGTCAAAGAAGATGACTTTCAGCCAGCATCTAACCGACGAAGGCAGCCAAGGTGAAAGGATCCACTAGCCCAGGCTCCGAAGGTCACTCATTCAGCAGAGGCAACTCTAGAAAATAAAAACAGCTTTGATGCGCTGAAGGAAGATGAAGCCCTAGATCCAGAAGCAACAGCAGTTAAGGAAGATCCTCTGGCAGACGAAAGCCTTCCGGATTCCACCCCCCCAAATTCAGTAGCAGTGAGAGAAATTCAGGCTTCAGATCCAGAACCCTCTGCCTCTGCAGGTCTGGGCGTTTCAGTCCCCTCTAGCGGCTCTGTGGAAACTTCTGAACTTGAAGACAAGTCAGTTCCGTCACCACCCCTTACCCGAGGGCGAAGGACCAACAAAGCTCGCAGAGAAAAGGAGGCGACCTCCAACATTTCTTTATGTTCTCAGAAAAAGCTGGATCCCTACTTTAAGGGGAAAATTTCATCCCCCTCGGCTTAATGTTTTGCTTTTGTCTTCTACTATGCTCAYAGTTTGTGAGAATTTACTCATGTATGCATTTTTTGTCATTTTCTCGACTTATCTCAAGAAGCAGATGGGATTGGTCTCCCAAGACATTCACAAGAAGGTTGGCAGCACTGTTAGAGGTCACCAACCTTCTTCAGATCTGTAACTTTCTGATTCTGGCTTGCCAGAATGCCGCTTAATACAACATAACCGTTCTTGTCAAAAAAAAAGTAGACATGACATCCAAAAGGAGGAGGACAGTCCCTAATGGACTAGCAAAGGGCATCCAGGACGCTCCTCAGGGGTTAAATAGGGGGCATCCCTACGGAGGGGACGCTCTGTAGGCCACTAGGGGGGGAAATCCTAGCTCTAAACAAGCCAAAAAAGTGCTCCAAATCAAGTGAATATCATCCTAGACCCAATAGAAAGATAACAAGGGACTTTGTACACTACTCAAAGAGGGTGAAACCACAAATAAACTCATAAATCAAGCATTCAAAATAGTAATAGAAAAGGAAAGAGACTAAAAACCAAGGAAACACTCGTTCCCCAGTATGGTCACCAAAAACTATTGTGGGAAATCTCCCCCTATGCACAGGTTGAGTTCTCCTTAGTTGGGTTTTCTTCAACTAAGACAGTTCTAAAAAATAGACACTAACATTCCAAACTCCACCTATTCTATTTATTTACTTGTAGAGAGAGAGAGAGAGAGAAAATAAATAGGAATGGTGCCTTTTCCTGTAGTCTATCCCCATTGTTCCAAAGCTTGAACGCCATATCCACACCTCGAACATGAAGATGAACGTGAAAAAGGGATAGAAAAATTCTCTATCACTACTACCTAATGTCATATGATAGCAATCCTACTTGAAACACAAGTAGACACATGCAATAAAGAATGAATAACATATATGTATGGAAATAGGCTAAGTTCTTTATTGATATAAGAAACATGAACAACTTACAACCATGATGTGTTGCAATTCTTCCTCCACGCTTCTCCTTTCCATCCCCTTATGTGCATAGCCAGAATAATCCTAAAGTCTAAGATAAAAAACAATTGATCCCTTTCATGAACTCCTTTCAACCTTGAGATTCTTAGTTTATATAGGAGTTTGGGAGGCTTAACCAACATAGTGAATAAAGGGAATGGTTTAGGATTAGGTTCATAAGGTTGATATTATTCCTCCTTAGTTTAGGATTGATTTCCCAAAGTAGAATGTCTTGAGCTCATGAGTCACCCCAAACCATATCAACCCAAATCCTTCTTGAAATAACTCCCCTAGATCTAAGTAAACCTCCCTAACTACATGGATATACCCCTAGAATGGTAGACATGGGGTCCCACACACTCCCCTTGAACTGGAAAAGTAAGAAGGATGCTCCCCCAGAGTGGGGAGTGGGGCTTCCTTGGTCAAACAAGGCCAAAAGGACAAGGAGAAAGGTGGGTTTTCAACCTCCAAATGATGGTTTTGCTCCTCTAACTTCACTAGGGATCATGACATGTAATTTTTACATGGTGTAAAGGTTGCAATACTTAGAAAAGCATGAAATTTTGGCCATGACACTCATTAATCATACTCCAATGCAGTTGCGACACTTACAGGGTGACATGTCATAATTGCGACACTTAGCAAAGTGAGATGCACTTGTGACACTTGTCTAGGTGTGAAAAAATGATGTATAACACTAATGGATAAGGGTTACTATCCCCACACTTCTACTGCACCAATTAGATCTTCGCTCAATGATCTAATCTCCATCGTCCAAACTCTTACAAAGATTTTCTTTATGTGTGCCACACCAGAACTATGAATGGAACCAAGTTGATGAATCCTGGAGTATCAAGACTTAGCAATTGTTGAACATCATAGAACCTCTGATGGTCAAGATCCAATGTGACAAGGGTCGTCGATCTGGTTCTTTGTGTCAACCATGACCGTTCACTTCTTATAACTAATTCAATGTTTTTCTTGGAACCATGTGTATTGGACCACCAAATCTCGGGATATCGAACTTAGTCAAGAGCCAAGCTAAGGGAAAATAATTCATGGGTAATGTCTGAAATTATGTGGGTCATTGATATTACAAGGTTTCTCCCAGGTCTAATCTTGATCGTTCCTTTCTTAAAGAATCAACCATCTCCCCAACAAATATAATCAAGGGCCATTATTTTTCTATTAATTGGATCTGAAGGTTGTTGTTCCTTGTTGTTTGCAAAAGGGTTTTCGACTTGGTTCTTTGCTAGTCTTATTTGTACACAGAAGAGGATTTGAACCTCGAATTGTTACCACACTTCATTATGATCATGTGTCGTCAATTGAATTCCTTCTATGATCCTTTATTGATGCATTCCATATTCTCTACTATGCTTACTTTGTTTGTCTACAGTTTTTTTCCTTGGGCATGTTATCCTCGAGAACACATTATTAACAATATTTGCAGAAGCAAGTTTGATCATGTTTTTGCATTTTAATTATCTTATAGATTTGATACTCTCAATTGGTCAAGCCAAACCAGTCCTTATTATGAATTCCACACCCTTGAAATCAATGTAAATCTTCTCAACTACATCTGCACCTTGACATCAATGACAACATGCTCATCAAACTCCCCCTTTTCCATTGATGGAAACTCTACCATTGAGTTTCTCCCCCTGAAAGTCTGCTCCTCTGTTTTTTATTCTTTCTCTCCCCCTTTGAAATCAAGTACAAAAGGATTTTTTGTTGTGACCAACTTCCCCTAGCACATTACTCTTATACTTCTACAATATGCAATCATATGCACTCTCCCCCTAATATTTTGGTTCTGTTGAGCTCCCAACAACTTTCAGTTGAACTCTTACTAAGAGATAGGAATGATTCCCATCTTCTATTGGTGATACTCAAATGTATCTCTAGGTAGGGGTTTGGTAAACATATATGCAATTTGTTCCTTGGTCATAACATATTCCAACTTGACAATATTATCATTCACATGTTCCCTTAGAAAATGGTATTTGATTGGTATATGTTTTTTCTTTGAGTGCATCACTGTGTTCTCATAAAAACTTATGGAATTGGTGTTGTCATGTAGTATAGAAATTGGTTGCTTGAATTCTACTTTAATTTCTTGCAGTGCTTGCTTCATTCAAAGGATTTGTGTGCAACATGATGTTGCTGCAATGTACTTTGTTTCTTCTTCAGAAAAGGAGATTGAAGATTGTTTCTTGCTTAACGAGGATACTAAATAGCTACCCAAGAATAATGCTCCTCCACTTGTGCTCTTCCTATCATCAGCATTTCCTTCTAAATCTGCATTAGTACGCAGTTAGAGTGAAATTATCTTATTTTGGATACCATAGTCCAAGATCCATTGTACCCTTCAAGTATCTGAGAATTCCTTTGACTTCCATCACATGTGATTCTTTTGGTGTAGATTGGAATATTGTAACTAATACAACATATTGCATGACATCAGGCCTTGATGAATTCACATATAAAAGGATACCAATCATTGATCTATACATGGTGTGATTTACCTCTAGTGATTCATCATCCTTACTCAAATTGCAACATGTAATCATTGGAGTACTGACAGGATTGCAATCTGCCATATTGAAATTCTTTAACATCTCCTTAATATATTTTGTCTGATAAATGAATACGCCTTTATTTGAATGAGATATTTCAGACCTAAGAAGAAGGACAACTCACCTAGCATGGATATCTCAAATTGTTTTGCATGTCCTTTGAAAACCCTTGACTCAAATCATCAAAGTTTCTTCCAAAGATTTTTAGCATCTACATAGACCACAATGATAATAATATTTTCATTTTCTTCTTTGATGTAGATGTTACTTTTTGCAGTTCCTCTCTTGAAACCTTGTTGTTGTAGGTACTTATCAAGCCTTTATTACCAAGCTCTAGGTGCTTGCTTCATACCATAGAGAGATTTCTTCAGTTTGCACACATAATCTTCATTTTCTGTCAATTGAAATCTCTCAGGATGTTCAATGAATACTTCCTCTTCCAAATTTCCATTTAGAAATGCAGATTTAACACCCATTTGATATACTTTGATACTCTTGCATCTTTCAAATGGCAAGAACATTCTAATGGCTTCTAGTCTAGCTACTAGAGAAATTGTTTCATCAAATTCTACACCTTCGACTTGAGCATATCCTTTACATACTAGCCTTTCCTTATTCCTCACTACTTGTCCATCCTCATTTAATTTGTTCCTAAAGACCCACTTGGTTCCAATTACATTCTTGTCTTTTGATCTAGGAACTAACTCCCAAGTTTCATTTTTCTCAATCTGATCTAATTCTTCATTCATAGCATTAACCCAATTTTTATCTTTGATAGCCTCCTATAAGTTATTAGGTTATATTTTAAACAACAGAGATAGATTTGCATGTTTTAGCGATCTTACCAATTGCCTTCTTGTTTGGACACCTTGGTTGTTATCACCAAGACTCAGTTCTTCGGGGTGGTTATTTTGAATATATCTCGAGGGGGTCTTTGTGTCTTATCTAGGAGCTTCCTCTTCTTGTTGTTCTTCTTCTTTTGCATTATCTTCCTCATTGTCTTTATCTTATTCACTATAGCTTGTTATTGTTGGTTGGTCATTTGATCACACTTTGATCCTTCAGTATTTTCATGATCCACTCTTACATTTTCACTTTCAACAATGTTATAGCAAGATTTGCCTCACCCTATGCAATCTTGCCCAGAAGGCCTTTTTCCATTTCCCCATGCAGACTTATCTTCCCTCTTTATAAAATCCAGAGCCAAAAATAAATATGTTTCCACATGTACACATCTTGCACACTATACAGCATGTGTATACGCAGGCTGCTCCACTACAGCCCACGTACATTGGGATTTGTGCTAGAAAATGAAAATTAAATGTCGGGTTTCCATGTCACGACAGGAGATCTCTTATCCTTGGCCTTCCATATACTGGAAATGTTCTGACTCGGCCCTTCAGTTTCATTTTGAAGGCTATAAATGGGCCAATTCCGAGCTATCATAAAGGAGAAAGAATTCAACTTTGAGATCAAAGTTACTCTAGAGAAATTGTTTACTTCATATTGAGTTTGCATCCCTTTGTCCTTTAAGTTTGAACACAGTGTTCAGCCCCCAAGCTCTTCCCTTATTGATTGAGAACCTCATTGTTTCTCTCTTATGAGCTTGCCTTTGGTGGAGAATTGAAGTGGTGGAGGCTCGGCTGGAAGGAACTTAGTTTCTCAGTTCTGAATTGTGCCAACATGGAAGTCTGTAACATTTTCACTTATGTTGATCATTTATTAATAGAAATACTCTTTTCCCATTCAATTGATATCTTGTAAATATATTGAATTATTATTCCATGGGAGTATTTGTCATGTTTATTAATGGATTATGCTATCTAATGTAACCTTTTATATTATCACCATATGCTTGCTTTGCTTGTTTATTGAGAACTTGTTGTAGGTATATACCTTTGAGTCAAAGTGCTCAATGGTGGTCTTCATCAAACATCTGGACGAGGTAGGCCTCTTTCTTATCTCACTTGCATATTGGTTTATATAGCATGTTTCTGGGATAGAGATGATTTATGCAGTCATTTTCATTTGTTGTGGTTTACCCTGGCCATAGAGAGATTTTCCTCGTAACAGAATTGGCGACCATACTGGGGATTGAATCTTCTTTCTTAGGTTTTGGAGTACTTTTCTCCTTAGATTTCTCTCGTTTCTTTTGTGTTTCTTGTCGCATCATTTCTTGAGATCTTTTGTTCACTCTGGGTCTGAGTTTTCGGCCTTTTCTCCCTTACCTGGCCTTGTTTTGAAACATATACATGCTTTTTTCCCTCACAGACGCGTACATACGCAGTTTGTCTCACTACAAGATGTGTATATACGCTTTGTTTGCCTAAACAGTTGCGTACATTAGTTTTCCTTGCTTGTTTGTTGGGTCTGGTGGTTGTTGGGTGGCATTTGATGTTTGTTGAGTCTTCTTAGGTCTTTGTAGTGCCTATTAAGTGCTTGTGGGATGATAGGAAACCCATCTTTGGTTCAATTTCTAGGTGGAATCTTTCTCATCATCTTTTCATTTTTTATTGTCCTTGTACATTGGGTTGGGTGTTTTGTTTCTTTGTATCCTGCTTGAGTTATCTTTTTCTATACATGGTAGGGTTATATATCAAGTTACTTTTTCAGTCCATGCATTTTCATTCTTATTATATTAAAAATACAAAAAAAAATAAGCATTTTGCATTACTTGGCATTTTTGTCTTTTGAAGTCATTGTCATTAGCTTTGTGCATATGGTGAAAGATTGCATTTTACTTCAAAATTGCATTGGTTTTCAGAAGCATATCATTCATTGAAAGTTAAAGTTAGGACTTTGCATCATTTTCATATTTACTTTTCTTGCAGAGTTATAACATCATGAGTTTCACTACCATACCTTTTTGAGTAATCACGGTCATTAAAATCAACGCTATAACTTAAAATTGATTAGTTGCGATTTTATTTTCTAGGGTGCACAAACTAGCCTAGGATTTAGTGCCTTTGAATAGGATTTTTTGAGTAAACTTCTCCAAGGCAATTAAATCAGCATATGTGTTGGAGAAATGGAGTGGAGAAATCCATTGTGTAATTGTTAAGATCAGGAGGCTTCGCTCACATCGGATTTAATCACGAGGTCGCGCGAAGTCGATTGAAGGGATATCCCCCCCCGATACCTTCCTAGTGTCAGAGATATTTCTAGGGATCTATTCGCATCTGTGGATCTTGCTAGTTCCTTTACCTCCATGAGAGGTTGTACTTTTAAGGTTTCGGGCTTTGCTACCCTACCCATACAGTGGACCTAACTTATGACTACTCGCATGTGCATCGTTTATACAGTGGTTTATTAGTTTATTGACTTAGGTGTCTCATAGGTTACTTGCGGGGGTTATTCTGCAGGTACCGTAGGTTAGATAAGGGTCAGACAGCACACAGCCTTTATGGAGGATTACCTCTCCAGGGGGATCTAACCCACTGGTTTTTAATCACACGAGGGCCCTTATAATTGATTATGTTACCTCTGATCTTTAGCAGGGAGTCTCAGGCCCCTCTTAGGTGAGACATACCTTCTTTAGGGAGGGAGTCCACTCAGCTACTTTACCCTGTTTGTATGCATTTTGGTCATTTGACTTTTGGTGTGCTCTTTGATTACTAGTTGGCCTTAAGAGTCTTTACTGAGCTTTCATTATCATGGATAGTGGAGTTCCTTTTTCTCCCTCATTTATTGCTACTCACCCCATGATGCCTACTCATTTCATGGGGACGAATCTGTTTGTTTTTCATAATGGTATGTAGAACTATGATACTCAGTCTGCGTCTTGGGTCTCTAGTCATGTTCCTATTGATATGCCTTCACCTGTGCAATCTTCTCCCCGGTCCACTTATATTAATCCTATCATTGGATCTGGGGGAACCTTGGCTCTGATGCCTATGTCTTCGTTTGATATGAGTCACATCCCTCAACCAACTCTCACTACGGGAGGTTGGAACCTCCCCTCTTACGGATCCAATCCTAGCTACACTCAGTTAGGAGATAATACTCAAATGGGTGCTTATTCTACTTACCACACCCCCTCTTTGTATCCTTCATCCACCATGTCAGTTCCTTCAAACACTTTTCCCATGACGAGTCCTCATGTATCCCCGGGTTTTTCATACAGGGAGAATCAGTTTTACGGTTCGGGGTACCCTATTTATGGAACCCCTTCACAAGGGGGGAATATTTATCCTCATTTGAATAGTCCTTATCATACTTTTGTCTCTTCACAAAATTCAGTGATGATGCCTGTACACACCTCTTCGAATCAGTTAGGTGGAGGATACTACCTTTTTGGACAGGGACAGGGGGTAAACTAGAATCCTTCCTGGACTACAATGTTCCAAAGCCAATCTTTCCCTGGACCGTGGTATCAAATGCCACAACTCACTGCTAGTCCAGTCATTGTTAGTCATATTGGAGCTCCATCACCAACCTCTGTCAGTCATGTTGGAGATGGGTCGACAACTTCTATAGGTTATGTTGACAACCCGTACCATGTCGTTGCTAGTCATGCTGGGGGGCACCACTCCAATCGCCACGAGTCATATTAATGTCACATATCCAACCTCTGCACATCATGGAGGATATGACTCTCTCGTCTCTACCTGTCATGTTGAGAGCATGTCACCAGCTGTTGTGTATGACACTGGGGACATTGAGAAGCCTCGACACCTCAGACGTAAGCCTAAATTCCTTTGCAGGACTTGCGAAGGAGATCACCTTACTCATTTGTGTCCAACTACGGCTGGGATACCGGAAGCACGGCGCTCACCTAGGGGCCCTTCATATTATGAGGCGTCTATGGTTTCCCCACACCCTGTTTCTCCTTTGATTGACATGGCGGTCATTTCATCGCAATCCTATCCTAACCTCACCCCCATTGTTGAGGGTGATGTGTCCTGTATCCCTGTTATCATGCATCCTCTTCAACCTAGAATTGAAGAAGTGGTCATACCAGTGCAATCTTTGGTCAATCCTACTCTCTGTGTGGAGAGTGATGCATCCTCCAACAATGTCATCACTATTCCTAGTCCTGCACCTTTTGAACGAGAGAGAGTTTTACTCTCCCTCCAAGTTTTGAAGAGATCACCTTCGATTAGGATGGCCTTCTGGGGTATCCCATGCCCCTACCTATGTCTTTTCCATTAAGAGACATTATTTGATCTATCATGAAGACTATATAGTTTGTTATTTCTTTATCCTCCTCGACTTGGAGAGCTTTGAGTTTTCCCAAGCTTATGTTGACTATTCGTAAGACACTAACATTCCATAGAAGTCCAGCATGGGAGCCTTGGCCTCCCCTGTGACTTGTCGCCTAGACTCTCCCAAACGAGTCTGATTTAAGCTCTTTTTCAACTCATCTAAAAAGCAAAAAGATTGTCGAGTGATTTGTCCCTTTCACACTCATTAAATTGGACTTGAAAGGTCGTGCATCTTAGTTAAGCTCTTTTCCGACTCGTTATCAAAAATTGAAAATATTGTTGAGTGAACTTGTCTCTTTCACACTCGTAAATTGGATTTGAAAAGACGTCTATTTGGCACAAGTTTATCCCTTTTTCACACCAAGTATACTAAAAGACATAAAAAAGGACATTTTTTGGCATTAAGTGGTGATTGCATCTCATGCCCTTGCTTGCAGTATTGAGCCTATAGCCGGTTCTCACTTTGCATTATAAACTGTTTGCCTTGGCATTTTTTTCATCCTCAACCAAGCAGAGCCTTGTTTATATCCTTCGCAATTTGACACCCTATACCTAGGAGGGAACATTCCCCCAAGTGTCCATCTCTCACATGCATTTCCCTGCATTGAGCATAGGTATGTTCCACTGATGGAACTAGTTTTGCTTACTTGCGACACTTGTTTCCTCCTCTGTATCATAGCATTAATTTGTCTATGAAAAAACAAAAAAAGACGGGCAGGGAGGGAGTATTATATTATATTGGCAGTAGTCGTGTCGCCTTTGAATAGAGCACAAAGTTATTGAGTCCATTAATCATCATAATTTTTGGATTAGCATGGCCTTAGGAAGTTGAGCTCGTTACAGAGTCTTCTCTACCGACTGGTTACTCTTCTAGTCCCTATAGAGAATTTCATTGATGTCTCAAGCATCTCATGGTTTCATCATTGGGTCTATGTTGTCGAAGTCCTCCATATGTCTCATACTCTTGTTAAAAGGAAGTTTATCAACCCATGTCAGCCACTCCTCAGAACTCTTGACTTTGCATGTCGGCCATACCCTCAGTTTGTCTCAGAATCACATGATATTGTAGTCATATCATGCACCCTAGCCCTACTTTCATCATTGGTACGTAACCTCGAACCTAGCAGTCGACATTTCATCATTGGTCGTTGATTGGTTGGTTTCCCTTGTGTTCAACGGTAAGACATGGTAAGACATATATTCACACATTGAGATTTGTGCAGTGTCTTGGATTTCATTAGCCTTATTGGTGGTTTCTTTGCCTTTGTTAGCAGTTTTCATCATTGGCTGTTATTCAAAGGATCTTTTTCGTGTACCACTTGCACTTGGCACACGCAAAAGATGCACAAGTTCGTTGGTTCATGAACATGTTCTTCATCTGATTTCCACCAAATCATGAAGCTCTTGGTTTGTACCTCGTGTTGACTGATGAGAGATGCCTTAATTATCTCCTTTCAGAGGGTCTCTTTCCATCGACTTCAGCCCATTTACTCTGGAAATGGGACCTAGAGTCTTATGAGTACCTTGAGGCTTGCAGTCATCAGTGGCAAGCTCTCACGCCATCGACGGTTGGGAATACATCAATGTCTCATGATCGATGGATTCTTCAGGTGTTTGACATTGACTCCTTTATTCACACTTGTAAGAATGTACTCGATGCCTTGATACCTAATTTCATTATCGGTAGGTTGTCTCGTGTTTGTTAACGGCATACCCCAATGACTGGTAATCAAACGATGTCTCATTGTGTTCAATCTGAACTCCTTTATTTACACGATGCAGACTTTCACCCTTGGCAAATTGTGTAGAAGACTTGAAGACATCACTATGTGGCCGCAGCTTTCCTGAGATGTTGCCTCCTTTTCATTGGACCAGTACCTATATGAATTTAGTGATCATGGGAGATCATATTGTACTCCATGGTATACAGATATCTTCATATTGGTTTTGAGACTAGTTCTACTGGGCCTTGTTCGTCACTATGAGAGCTTGTGGCATGTAACCGTATTTGTATTTGCCTATTCATGGCCACGGACACTTGTTTGGTATATTTTCACATGGATCTGTAGTATAATTTTATTGGCATCCATGTATGCAAAGTCAATGCATAATGTAATGAGCAACTATTTTGTCCAGTTGGTTCCCTACCACTCCACTTCTAGGTTGTTTATAATGTATTTCGGCCATCTCAGATACTCCTCTGACCTCACACATTAGGGGGCATCTGTTATAGCAAGATATGCCTCACCCTATGCAATCTTGCCCAGAAGGCCTTTTTCCATTTCCCCATGCAGACTTATCTTCCCTCTTATAAAATCCAAAGCCAAAAATAAATATTTTTCCACATGTATGCATCTTGCACACTATACATCATGGGTATACGCAGGCTGCTCCACTACAGCCCACGTACATCAGGATTTGTGCTAGAAAATAAAAATTAAATGTCGGGTTTCCATGTCATAACAAGAGATCTCTGATCCTTGGCCTTCCATATACTAGAAATATTCCGACTCGGCCCTTCAGTTCCATTTTGAAGGCTATAAATGGGCCAATTCCGAGCTATGGAAAAGGAGAAAGAATTCAACTTTGAGAGCAAAGTTACTCTCGAGAAATTATTTACTTCATATTGAGTCTACATCCCTTTGTCCTTTAAGTTTGAACATAGTGTTTAGCCCCCAAACTCTTCCCTTATTGATTGAGAACCTCATTGTTTCTCTCTTATGAGCTTGCCTTTGGTGGAGGATTGAAGTGGTGGAGACCTAGCTGGAAGGAACATGGTTTCTCTGTTTCGAACCATGCCGACATGGAAGTCTATAACATTTTCACTTTGCTGATCATTTATTAATAGAAATACTATTTTCCCGTCCAATTGATATCTTGCAAATATATTTAATTATTATTCCATGGGCGTATTTGTCATGTTTATTAATGAATTATGCTATCCAATGTGCTAACCTTTTTTATTATCACCATATGCTTGCTTTGCTTGTTTGTTGAGAACTTGTTGCAAGTATATAGCTTTGAGTCAAAGTGCTCAATAGTGGTCTTCATCGAACATCTAGACGAGGTAGGCCTCTTTCTTATCCCAGTTTCATATTGGTTTATATAGCATGTTTCTGGAATAGAGTTGATTTTTGTAGTCATTTTCATATGGTGTGGTTTACCCTAGACATAGAGAGATTTTCCTCGTAACAAACAATTGTTTCTAATCTCGGATTTAAACATCCGTAATATTTTATTTGAGAGGAGTACCTAAAGAAAATACCTTCATCACATCTGGATTCAAACTTTCCAAGGTTGTCATCATCTCTTTTTATGTAGCATTTGCTTCCAAAAACCTTAAGGTGTTTTATATTTGGTGGCGTGCCTTTCCATAATTCATATGGAGTTTTTTCATTGTTACCTCAGAGTTGTTCTCTATTCGGAATATAAACAGTTGTATAGACTGCATCCCTCCAAAATATATATGAAAATTTAGCTTGATTTAGCATAGTTCTAGCCATTTCTTGTAAAATCATGTTTTTCCTTTCAACCACACCATTTTGTTGAGGATTTCTTGCAGATAAGAAGTGTCTTCATATTCCATGATCTTCAAAGAATTCATTGAACTCATCTGAGGTGAATTATCCTCCAATATTTGATCTTAGGCATTTGATCTTCAAATTTGTTTCATTTTCAACTAATGCTTTGAATGCTTTAAATTTCCCAAATTTCCTAAAGGCTTTTGATTATGCTTGAGAAAGGATACCCAAGTCATTCTTTTGTAGTCATCAATGAGTAGTATGAAGTAATAGTTACCTTGCAGAATTTTTGATTTGGTTGACCCATAGAGATCAGTGTGGATGACCTCCAAAGGTCTTGATGTTGAATATTCCTTGGTTATGAATCTCACTTTTGTTTGTTTCTCATGTTGACAATGTTTACAAATTGGGTTTGAGGGCCTGATGATTTTTGGCATTCCTCTTACTACCTGGTTGTTACTAACCTTAACTAAGTTTTCAAAACTTAGATGTCCCATTCTCTTATGCCACAACAAGCTTTCATTTGTCTGTCCCACACAACATACTTTTCTTCCAATTTTATTTACAATGTATACATTGTTTGGAGTTATGATTGTTGTTGCTACCAATTTTCCAGTGTATTATTTTCTTATTATGTATTCATGGGAGTTAAATAGGAGTGTGTGTCCCTAGTCACATAGTTGACTGAAACTTAGAAGGTCATGCTTTAAATATTCAACTAGTAGAACATTTTTTGTTGTGGTCTTCTGAATTCCAAGAATGACTTTACCTTTCCCAATTATCTTGGCGGATTTATTATCTCCAAATTAAACACTTCCTCCCTTCTCTCTCTTTATATTAAGGAATTTATTTTTATCACCAGTCACATGTCTTAAGCATCCACTATCTATGTACCAATAGCTTTCTTTTTCTTGAGCATGCATTGCTAAATCACATGAGATCTCTTCTCTTGTTTCTTCTTCCAGACTTTGGTGGTATTGCTGACAACATTATGGTTTTCAATAGGGGCATGTATACAACTTTTGAAATCCTGAGATTTATGGCCAAAGTCATGGAATTTATAACATTCAAGATTGTAGTTAAGTAGTCGAGAAAATGAATTTATGTTTCTGTTGTCAATAAAAATTTTAACTTTGTTGTATACAAAATTAGTTCTTGAAGCATTGTGCATGCCTCCATTTCTTCTTTGATTATTCCTTGGATATGCTCTGCAATATATTTCCTTATGTCCAAAATTGTTGCATGAAAAATAGTTACCCAGAAATATATATTCATGCATGTTCACAGTTGGCCTTCTTGGTGTCATCACCCTTCTGAATTCATTCTTTCTATGAATGACAGTAGGATTTTTTTGGTCATGGTTGACCTCATTGGTGTTCTCATATTGTTCAATGGGATTTTTTAGGGCCATAACATAAGCATAGCTCTTAGGTTCTTCCTTGATTTTCTGCACTGTGGAGCTGGGAATGTAACCAAGTCCAACCTTGTCGAATGGTGATCTTTGGTTATTGAGCATATTGTTTAACATAATGGAACTATTTTCAATTTTTTTTATTGTTGTTCAACTCAACTATAAGTGTATCAATTTCCTTCATTAGAGCAGCATTTTCCTTTTCAAGTTTTTTACGATCTTCTTCTTTGTTTTGCATTTGAATTTTATTTCCTCCAATTTTCTTTTGTTCTTCTAATTGTGATACCAGATCAAAGTTATGTGATAATTCTTCCTTAAACTATCTATTCTTTCTTCTGAGTCTTTTTATTTCATCTGGAGAACAAAGTAATTCTTCTTCAAGATCAACATCCACATCATCATTTTCTCCAATTTCTAGGATGTTGTTATTTTCTTCATTTTCATTGGAATCTATTTCTAGGGCCATGAACAAAACATTTGTTGGATTACTGAGAGGGGGGGTGAATCAGTAATAGCATAATTATAATCCATTTTCTTAAATGTTATATCAATGTAGAATTATTATCCAATAATGAGCAGTAAGAAATAAACAATCACACACATACGCAGTACACCAGTGTTTTACGTGGAAACCCAAATCGGGAGAAAACCACGGAATGTTTTTTCTTATATGTCTTGAAGAATTACATTCATTAGAAGCACCAACTTCCTTTGTTTTCCAGCTGCAACTGGAAGGAGGCTCCAACCCC
>ML789570.1:375324-409051 GCA_009831015.1 Picea engelmannii
AAATTCACTTTCCTTCATCTCATTATTTCTCAATTAATCATGGGTTCTCTTACTCCACAAAGCGTCTTCCCGTGAGGGCTTTCACCATAAGGGGACCACTTTGGAGTTCATCCATATTAACTTCTTATCAACCATGACAAAACAATAATGAGTCATATTTACATCAAACAATATTGGGTCCATTACCCAAACCTTTGTGCTACTGGGCTTTCTTCAAGGGTTGACATCAATGACAACCAACCTTAATCAACAACATCTTCTTCAATTTCTTCATCACTTTCAGAAGATGAATAGTTGTTCTCTTTGGAATAAAACTTATTCTTTTGTCTCTAGAAGTATTTGTTCTTTTGAGTTTAATTATTTCTTCTTTCATTAGGGTTAAAATCATCTTTATCCTTGTTGTCCTTGTTCTTGTTATGAGAGAATTTAGCAGCAAAGTGTCCTACTTCTCCATAATTAAAAAATTTGAAAGGAATATTATCTTTATATTTTTCAGTTCTTCTCTGGATCATTCTTACAAAGTTGGCTTCTTCTATATCAGAATCATCATTGGATTTGTCACTTGATCGTTCTTTTATTTTGTTGGTCTTCTTTAAGGCTTTGAATGCTACTTCTTTTTTTGATATGTTTTCTCATCCTATTTGTATCTCATAGGCCATAAGAATCCCATTCAATTCATCCATTATTAATTTTTCCAAATCTTTTATATCTTCAAAGGTTGATATCTTAAGATTAAATCTCATAGGAAGTGACATGAGTACTTTTTGCACAATAAATTTTTCATCCACTATTTCACCTAAGCCTTTGATGATGTTTACAATTCCATCCATAGGAAGAATATATGTTGCAATGTTTTCTTCTTCATCTGTCTTCAGGAATTCAAATTGACTCCTATCAATTTGTAGTTTTTCTTGCTTGAATTTATTATCTCCTTCATAAGTGTTCTTTAGTTTATCCCACTTCTCCTTTGTTGATTTGTAGTGCATGACTTTGGTGAGTTCTGATTTTGATAATCCTTCCAAAATTGCATTCGTTGATTTTAATTTATTTTCCTTGAGCTTCTTTGCACCTATATCAAAGAGAGGATTTGTTGGAGTTTCATAACCATTCTCGACTGATTCCCAAACATCATACCCTAGTGACTGTAAATACACTGTCATTATAATGCTCCAGAAGGCATAATGTGTTCCATCAAAGTATGGAGATTTGCTTAAGGATAATTTCTCTTGTTTGTCCATGTGACTTGCTAGGATCTACCTTCTAGTGGGTAGACTGTTTCTAAAGTAACCGACTCTAATACTAAATGTTGAAATATTTAATAGTATTGATAAGGGGCCGGTGAATTTGAAATATTTAATAGTATTGAAAAGGGGGGTGAATTAGTATCGGACAATTTACTTTCTTTTTCTCCTAAATATTGCTTCAAGCACTTTTATATTACCATATATCACAATATTAATTAACACATTCACAAAACACAGAGATTTGAGGTGGAAACCTAGATTGGGCGAAAACAAAAAAAAAAATCACAAATAAATATCAATTCATTTGTAAACAATTGTCTGTGAGGACACCAATCCTCTTGAGAACCAACTCAATGGCTTCAAGAACCAACCTATGAATATATGAGAACACCAATCATATGAGAACACCAATCCTCTTGAGTACCAACTCAATACCTTCAGGCACTAACCTATGAATAGATGAAGACACCAATCCTCTATAGGAACCAACCTACAAAATAGATGAGGACACCAGTGCTCTTGAGAACCAACTCAGTATCTTTAGGCACCAACCTTAGGATTCAATCTCACAGAAACTTTCAGTCTCCATTGCTTCTCCACACAGTTCATGAGATATGAACTTCACTCATCTCACTCATTGTTTCAGATCCCCAAAATTACACCATCATAGTCCAACTCCTCTCTCGAAATGCTCCTCCTCATATATATATATATATATATATATATATATATATATATATATATATATATATATATATATATATGATGTGTTTTTGAAGCTTGAATCCACCAGGATCAAAATGAAAACCTCACGAGGATATGAATCCTCCTATGTTTTTATAGAGGTGGTACTCCTCTTTGGATTATGGTATTCTTTAATAACTTCAGATCTAGAAATAATATATGGCCTTAAGATGGTCCAATCTTTATGCTCAAAGAAAGATAAAAAAAAAAAATGTTGATAGATAAAATATTTATTTTAAGAGAATTGCTGAGAAAGGACCAGGAACCTCACACATCACAGATTGCACACAATTTCCTCACAGCCATCATAGTGAAAATAAATATTTCTGATCACACATAAAAAATAAAAGAAGTTGGTCCATAAGCAAAAGAGAACTTTCATAGAGTAAATACTTGCATATCTCAAAAGAATATTATGATGGATCAATTTCAAATACTTTATACTCAAAGCTCGGAGTTATAAAATACATTCAAAACTGATCCCGAATTAGTTCTCTTGGGATTTCTCAAAAATAATAGAGTCTGTTACAATGCTTCAAAATTTAAAAGGCGTTTGTCTAGAGGACTGGCATTAGGACTCCCGCAGACCATAAAAGTAAACATGTACAAGGAAATAAACTGTAGAATGAATAAGGTGGGTGGATGCAGAGTAGCAAGATATGGAAAGAAGACAAAGAGAAATTTATCAGATTTTGGTTATACCTTTCTATTCAAAGAAAAAGAATAACTCGATGAAAACTGATAAAGAAATCATAATGTGATCATCATGGACTTACTATGATGGTATCTCTCACTCTTCATTTTCTTGTTGCTTTTCTTTTATTTTCCTCGCTGACGGTTTCCGGAACCGTCCCAACTGTCATTTCTTGGCATTCTTTAGTTAACTTATCAATTTCTCTTTTAAACCAATATTCAATATAATTTTTCATGGGCGCAACATCTATCTCATGTCTAATTTTGATATTAAATAATTCTCCTTCTAAATTTCTTAGATCAAAAGAAATACCATGAATTGATTCTTCAACGTCTTGATTTTTATAGAGTAATCAATAAACCAATTATCAATTTCTTCTTCATCGTACTCAATTACACAATTGAATATTTTGGTCGATAATCCTTTTAGTATTTCCTCGTGTTCATCAAATTGTTGCTTTGTCATAAACATTGAATTAAAGATTAATTTGGGATCATGAACTTCGCCAGTGCTACCTACTAAGTCTATTTTTGTAAGTCTTTTAAATCATTCTTCTCTCTTTGTTATGACTTCACTGCAAGTTTGAATGATATCCTTTATATTTTTATTCTTTTCTATCCAGTAAGCTTTCAACTGCTTAATTCGAGTGGGCGAAGGAAAATATTCTTCTCTCCTCTTTGCCTATGTCGTATTTGAAAATTTTATTCCAAATTGTATAACAACATCCATATAAAACCCTTCTTCATTTTTAAATTAAGCTTGAAGATATTCATGGAACGCGTGTGCTCTCGAACCAAAAGAAACAATATTTTTAGAGACTTCCCAGACCTCCATTACAAGTGACATTCTATTTTTAATATTCCTCTCAACATAATTTCGAACATCCATAAGCAAACTTGATTATCCTTTGAATTTGGTACCTAATGTGGTTGTCTTTATCATTGTTAAAGGGATAGCCAATATGGGAAGAGGTGTCAAGGAAGTTTCAAATTATTTGATTATTTCCTTTAGCCTAGCACTCTCAGCTTCTAGACCATCAATAGAATCATCAAGCGCATCCCCGGTTGCCTTGTGCATTTTGGAAATTTGAGATGGTCGCATATACTTAAGGTCAACCTCTGAGTGGGATTTTTCTTTCTTATTTCTTTCCAATATTAAATTTTTAGAATCTTTATCATAAAAAACACTATGAAAAGTAAAGGATTCTTCTTCACTGAAACTTTCGTTCCCGACAACTTCCAATACAATATTTTGTTGAACAACATGCTCCTATTGTTTTATTTCAGGAAATTCTATGTTTTCAATATCTACTTCCAATTCCATATCTTCTAAAGAGAAACTTTGAATATCATTTTCTAAAAGAATATTCTTATTGTATTGCCTTGCTACCTCTATGACAAATAATTTATCAGGAACATAATATGGAAGAAAGGAAGCATTTTATTTCAAACAAAATATTCTTATAATATTATGATTTTCCATTTTTTCTATCATTCATTTCTTCTATATAAATTTAGTAGCTTCAATAGATATCCTGGAGGTACTTTCGCTGAATAAAAAATTTTTGAAAATTGAAATGAAGTCATTATTAAATTCATAGAAAAATAAAGGGGTTTTATGCCTCCATAACGCCTAATACCAAAATGTAATAGGGTCAAATTCACATTTTACCCTCTTGTTGATAGTCAAATTTGGGAATTGGTAATACTATGTGATAGAAAATATCAAATATGAAGCCATGAAGAATTTCTTATCCTTTTTGTAATTCAATAATTGGGAAGAAATTTCGATGGAAATGAGCTTACCCCAGTCAAAAATAGCTTTCTCTTGGACTGTAAAATACAAGTTATATAGAATCATCCTAGATTTGGAAGCATTATTCTCCTAACCTGGTATTCTGGTGAATAACCATGTGATTTCTCAATAAGGGTTCTTCAAAGAGTCAACCTGGATCTCTATTATGTCCACTAGTATGAACGTAGGATTATCTAAGTACTCTGGCAAGAGGTCGAGCCCATTATTATGTTTCTTCAAAAAGTCTCTGCAATTTTCACCTTTGAAGGTGAGAGTGGGCTCTGGAAGTTTTAACATTTTACGGAAAACTCGAGGCAATAAAGAAATTGGGTAATGTCCCTAGAGTTGTATAGCCCTTTGATTTGGTATGTGTTTTTCAACACACCAAGCAACAATGTTTTTACAATCGAAAACCTCTGGAACACAACCAGCACGAGAAATCCCAGATGTCCAAATCATGTTCTTGTTTCTTTGAGCAGCAGGAGGGGAGGAATAATACCAATATTCTCTCGACCACAAGAAATTTTGATCTTCATGGCCAAAAATATTAAAAGTATCACCACGAAACTATTGTCGAGTTGATGTTGTCATTAAGTTGATAGAATTGTTTCTTCGACTTAATGATATTTACAAATGAGCTTTTTCGAGAGATAATGATAATTTAATCCCCTCGCAAATGAGAATTAAGTGAAGATTTAATGAATATTTCTAGAACCATTTTCCGTTAATAACGACCTTTTTGAAGTCTGCAAAATAGTTGTTAGGATTTAAATAACACTTATTGCGCATTGGGAAAAGCAATGTAATAACAGGGGCAAAGATGAGAAAAGTTCAATATGAAATTTGTGTGAACCCGCGAACCCACAGTTGGCTAAGCTATCCAAAGAAAATAAGTATATAAGGCAGTCGATCAGACTTGAGAATATCAACATAATGGGACATTTGGGAACCCGACATCTGTGAAGACACTAAAACTTAAGTGATGGTCAAAATGTAGAACGCAGAAGTTGAAGTGCAATGTGAAGGTTGCGAAAAGGGAAGGAAAACATTTGAATTCGTGCACCCATGAATTAAATAAAAGTATAAGTGTTGAGGCATACTTATGCATATGTGAATGAACAATAATGTAATTGCGACAGTCTGTGGGTCCGAAAGTCCGCGAATGTGAAAATGGCTTAGTAACCAAGAAAAGGAAAAAGAAGGGATAAATAGGAAATGGGAAAAAGTGAAAATATAGAAGGGGGGAAGAAAGGGTGTAAAGAAGTGGGAAAATAGAACAAGGGAGGGGAAATCACGAAAGGGTTTCAAAATCTGGCTCCAACTGTGGGATGATACCCCCTTGTGGGTTGTCGAGAATCCAGAATATTCATGACAAGATGTCTTTATGCTTTGGGCTATGGAGTTGAATAGTAAGGATGTACAAATAAATGAAAAATATGTATAAGGAGAAGAGAAAATTTCAGGAAAAAAAATATTTTCAAGTGTCGCCCATTAACAGACAACATTAACATTTTCCCCTTCTTGTCTTTGAGCATATATTAATTGAAACCCACGATCTTTTCAATAATGTACAACCCAATCTAGAGTGCTTCAAACTTGTTGTGCATTGATGGTTTCTCCTTAGCTTTGTTCCATAGTAACACCAGTTCTCCTTTTTGAAAATTATTTACTGTTGCGCTGTGATCAAAATATTTTTTTACACTCTGCTTCCTCTGAGATGTTCTATGCAAAGTTTCACTTCATTCTTCTTCCAATTTTAATAATTGATTTAATCTCTTTTCCGTAGGAGTATTATATTTTGCATCTGTTGTATTAACTTCATAGGTCAAGGCATTTAGTTTGAGGTTGATTGGCATTTTTTATTCCTTCCCACAAACCAACATATACGAAGACATCCCAGTACTATCTTTCGGAGTCAATATGCTCTCCCATAGAGCGTGTATCAATTTCAAATGTCAATTCTTTTGATTTTGATCAATAGTTTTCTTTAAAATATGAATGAGTGTCTTATTGGTAGATTCAACAATACCATTCCTTTGTGGATAATAGTTTTATGATTATCCCATGACGATACCATATTCTTCAAAAAATTATGTAAATGTTTACTCGATGAAAATTGAACCATTATCATAAATGAACTTTTTTGGAACACCAAATCTTGACAATGTATTACCTTTGAGAAACTTAATCAATTCTTCAAAGTCATCCCTTTTTAATGTTATTTATTCTTGCCACTTCATGAAATAATTTGTAGCAATGAGGATGTATATATTCCCTTTACTTGATTTTGGATTTATTGGTCTGATGACGTTCAGTCCCCATTGGGAGAATGGTTGTTCTATAGATATGGGTTGTAATGGCATTGCAGATTTTTCATCTTCCATGAAAATTGTTGACAAGAGATGCATTTTCTCACCATAGCATATGAGTCTTTGAAAATGAATGTCCAATAAAATTTGGCTCCTATTATTTTATGCGGTGTAGCAATGGGCACAAAATGTTCACCACATATACCTCCACAAAATTCTTGCATTAATTCTTGAGCTCTCTTTTTATCCACACACCTTAATAATATGCCATCATAATTCCTTCTAAATAAAACATCAGCAATCAATACATACTGATTTCATTTCATTTTTAATGCTATTCTTTCCTTTAAGGTCATGGTGATAGGGAATTGTCCATATTTTAAATAAAATAAAATATCTTTATACCATTCAAAACCAGATATAGGTTTTCCAATTGAAACTAAAACTACTCCATTCAAAACATCATTGTTTTCAATTAGCTTACACAACCCTTTCCCTTTGATTGTTTTTAAAGGCTTAATTTCAATGTCATACTCTTGAATCTTCACCAGCCAATTTTCCCATTTCCCTTCTCTCAATTGTTGATTTAAAAGCATCTTGACAGGAGAAGATGGAACATATGCAATGACATGAGAGTTTAATATGTAAGTCTGAAAGTGTGCTACTACATTTACCAGATACAGGTCTTGTTTCTCCAATTCTGAATATATTAATTCATAATCATGAAGGGTCTTGCTCATAAAACTAATTGGTAGTTCTTTACCCTTGGCATTTCTTTGAGTAAGAACAGATGCCACAAAAATTTATGTTGCAAATCAGTAAATGATGAAGTCTCTTTGGAAGTCTGGACTAATGAGGACTGGGGCTATAGTGATTTCCTTTTTTATGTTAGTAAAATCTTCTTGTGTATCTTAATTCCATTCAAACCTTTGATCCTTTTTCAACAGTGATTTGATCGGTTTCACAATACTTGCATAATCAGGGACAAATTTTCATACAAAGTTGATTTTTCCAAAAAATGATTGGACTCCTTTCTTGGATGATGGAGGATTGAGTTCATTTATAGATTTAACCCTCTCTGGATCAATATACAATCCTTCTTTGCATATAATATGACCCAACAATTTTTATTCAGTCACGGTAAACAAACACTTCTTTGGATTCAAAGAAACTCCATATAATCTACATCTATCAAAGACTTTCCTCAGGTGATGAATGTGCTCATTTCTTGTCTTTGAATGGAATGTTAAATCATATTGGTAGTCCACCATGAATTTTCCTATAAAACCCTCAAATTAATGATCCATATCCCTCTAAAACGTACCTCCAACATTCTTTAGACCAAAGGGCATTCGAGCATATGCATATGTCTCCCAAGGCATTCTGAAGGTTGTCTTTGCTCTGTCTTCCTCTACAAATAAGACTTGATTATACCGAGAAAAACCATATAACATGGACATGTAGGTTGATCAGGTGACTTGTTGGAGGAGAAACTCCACGTTAGGAAAAGGATAATTATCTTTTACACTTGATTTATTAAGATCCCTGAAATCTACACACATCTGAATCTCCCTAGTCTTCTTTCTCACAACCACTGGAATTGAAATCTAGTCAGAATGTCAAATGGGATATGTTATTCCATATTTCTTCAATTTTTCCAACTCAACCTTCACCAATGGCTTCAACTTTGGGTTCATCATCCTTATCTTCTGCTTGATAGGATTTGTTCCTTCTCTTAATGGGATGATGTGATGAAATATTATTTTATCATATGCCTTTAAATCATCATAATCCATGCAAAAACATCTATATATTCTCTAAAGAGTGTGACATATTGATCAACTTCATCGGTTGTGCAATCAAATCCCAAGTTAATGTACCTTGGGGAACTATCAATCCCAATATCGACTTTTCTCGTTTCTTGAACTTTTCGAACCGATACTTCTTCCAGGAGAGTTTTCGCATGATCATATCTTGTGAAAAAAGTTTCAGACTAAACACAATTCTTCAGAACAACATTAATGTCATTATCCTCATCTTCATTATCATTTATCCAAAAAACATCTAGGTCTTCATCGTTCTCAAATACTTGCAAATACTCTTGATTGTCAAGTACAGAAGGTCGGAATACTCTTTTTACTTGAAAAAATGTTTCACTATGGACATCATCTGGGTTCAACGGTGAAGTTTCCAATGCTAATGAGTCTTCCTTCTTATTTGTGTCCCTTGGAATGAAAGAAATATTAAAAGAACAAAAGGATTCCATCAATTCATTTACTATTTTGAAATATAATTTTAAGCCTTTCCTTCTTAATATTATATTTATGAGTGACTTAATTTATTACTAACTCAAAGTCGCTAGCCATGATCAAATGTTCTATCTTCATTTCTTGTGAAAGGATCATTCCTTGAATCAAAGCCTCATATTCTGCCTCATTATTTGTGTGTGCAAATTCAAGTCTGATGGCATGTGGGTGTACAATTTTTTCAGGGCTTTTAAGGACAATTCCAACTCCACTCCTTGAACTTGAGAAAGCTCCATCAAATGACATCCTCTAGTAGCCTACAAAATCATTATATTGATTTTCTATGTCCTCAGTTTGTTCAATGTCCAGGATAGCATAATTTCTGATATTGGTGTCTATATAATCTTCCATTACTTCATTATCATTATTTTTGAAAGAGAACGGCCTCTTGGGTTCATGAGGAACCTTGATCATTGCTCCATATTTATCTAAAAACATCATGCAAATTCCATCATTCATTATATAGCCTATGATCATGGACAACCAATCTCTTCCGAGGACAACTCCATATGCAGAAGGAAGATCCACCACCAAAATATTGAAAACTGTAAGAATATGAGGAGCAGCAGTAATCTAGGCATAGAAATATTTAATTTCTCCATAAGATGGCACCTTCCTAGAATCAATCGCATAAATGCTTTCTAATGTTTTATAATATCTAGTGCATCTCATACCCAACGCCTCCATTACTTCCAAGGTCATGATATTATTTGTCGCACCAGTATCAACTAGACAAATATGGAGTGCATCATGGTTTTCTATTGAAATATAGAAGGGTGGGACTTTGCCTCTCAACTTGATCGCTGCTTTGTTTTGACTTTGTTTTTGTCTTGCGACGGCTGCTTCAATTCTTTCAACTGGCTTGTCTAACAGCTTCAAAATATTTTCCCTTTGTTGGGGAATCTTCACCACTTCTGTGAAAGTAGAGTAATACTCAACTTACTCAGATCATCAATGACATTATATTTCATCTGGGGGGGTCCTAATACTTGGTATTGTTTCTTACCTCCAGTGTTGTGTATCACACTTTTATTATGCTCTTTCTCATTCTCCTTTTCTTTATCTTTTTATTTGAATTTCTCTTTGTCTTTTTCTTTATCTTTTTCATAATTATCTTTACTTTTGGACTTATTTACAAATGCCCATGTTTGGGAAACGTTTTCTTGCGAGTCAGGGTCATCTTCACCTTCTTCGAATATATACATGGACGTCTTGCATCCGTCCATTTGTATAGGTTCAAAAATTTCCTCTGGTAAATAATCATTTTCTTGTTCAACTATATGTTCATTATATGGCTCATCAAGACCTACTGCATTCAGGACTGGTTGTCTAGGAACCCTCTCTCTTTGTTGATTATCAACATTTTCAAACCTTACTCTTTGTTCTTGAGGAGGGTTCCTTCATTATTCTTGGACCAACATCCTTGGATTGGGTATGTAACCACCGTTCCTTCTTAGTCTAGTTATTTCATTTTACATTTGTCTAATTGTTCTATTCATCTACGCAATTTCAATCCTTTGCTTAGTTTTTTAGGCCACAACGGAGTCTGTCTTTACATCTGGTATGGTTCCTTTGAAAAATCCTCCACCAGTGGCCTGATTTTGACGTGGTTGTGTCTTTTACTCTTCATTTCTTCTCGAACTAGAGGCTCCTTGTTCATCAATATTTAGATTACCCATCTACCTTTGTACTTTTATGAGGATAATATCAAGGTCAATGCCCATTTCAATCATGATTTCCTCCATTTATGTGGCTTTAGTCATTGCCTCCTCTAGGGTATCCATTTGGGATGCTCTGATAGCAAACTTTACATTTGGTGGCATGGCATTCTTATAACAACCAAGTATCACAGGGTCATTTGGTCTTTTATCCTCAGGAATCTTGTTCAAGGTTTTAGTGAACCTGAGATTGAAATCTCATATTCTCGCATTCTTCAAAAAAAAATCTAAGTGAAATTAAAAGAGTATGACACGTGACTAGGGGAGAGAACATAGTCAAAAACATGCTTTCGATACCATCAAATGAACCAATTGATCTGGTGAGAAATTTTGTATACCATTCATAGGATTGGACCGATAAGGTTTGGAGAAACAACCTTATTATTACATCGCCATATTCCACAAGATGAAATTCACAAACATCTAGGAACAAATCGACATGTATTTTAGCGTCAATTGTTCCATCTCTAGAAAAATCTTTCAAAGTACATTTAGGAAGGATTGGGAGCTCGTGTTGTTCGCCTCGTAGGTCAAGAGGAGAATCTCTTATTCTTCTAGGGTTTCTAAACATTCACATTCCTTCATTTCTCCTTTCTTCATGTCTTCTTTTCTCCCATCTTTCTTCATGTTTTTCTTCACCTCTTTCTTCATGCGGTTCTTCACATCTTTCTTCATTTCTTTCTTCCATTGCCAGAAGCTTCTCCTTTTTTTCAAGAATATGTTTTTCACCCTCTAATGTTTGCAGTTGCTTTCTTTTACTTCTAGTAATTGGTCCTTTGTATTTGCCCAACTTCAATTCGGACCTTTTTCTTGTGCTCTTTGAGCTCATCTCTTGTTTCGTCGGTCTTGTCTTTCATCTCTCCTTTGTCTTCGAAGAATTTCTCTTTCTTCTTATTGAACTAGCATTTTCCAAGACCTTTCCAATTCTTCTCTAGTTCTGAATTTTGTTATCGCAAGATTATATAGATGATGTAGAACACTTCATTGATATTTAATCAAATTTCTAACTGGGTATGGTTAGCCTGAGGCAAAGTCATGTATTTCAAGGATGCTAAACCAGATTCAAATATTTCATTTGCTCCCTAGTATGCTCACCAAAAATTTTGATGCTTGAATCCATAAAGACCGAAACGACAACCTCATGAGGATATGAATCCTTTTGTGTTTTTATAGAGGTGGTACTCCTCTTTGGCTTATGGTATTCTTTAATAACTTTAGATCTAGAAATAATATAGGGCCTTAAGATGGTCCAATATTTATTCTCAAAGAAAGATAAAAAAAAATGTTGATAGATAAAATATTTATTTTGACATAATTCCTAAGAAAGGACCAGAAACCTCACACATCACACGTTGAACACAATTTCCTCACATCCATCATAGCGAAAATAAAGATTTATGATCACACATAAAAAATAAAAGAAGATGGTCCAAATGCATAAGATAACTTTTATAAAGTAAATACCTACATATATCAAAAGAAGACTATGATGGATCAATTTCAAATACTTTATACTCAGAGCTGAGAGTTACAAAATACAGTCAAAATTGATCATGAATTAGTTCTCTTGGGATTTCTCAAAAATAATAAGTTTTGTTACAATGCTTCGAAATCTAAAAGGTGTTTGTCTAGAGGACTGGGATTAGGGATCTCTCAGACCATTAAAGTAAACATGTACAAGGAAATAAATTGTATAAGGAAGAATGTGGGAGGATGCAGAGTAGCAATATCTATAAAGAAGACAAAGAAAAAATTATCATATTTCAGTTATACCTTTCTATTCAAAGAAGAAGAATAACTAGATGAAAACTGATAAAGAAAGCAGAATGTGATCAACATGGACTTACTATGATGGTATCTCTCGCTCTTCACTTTCTTGCTGATGTTCTTTTATTTTCCTCGCTGAGGATTTATGGAACTGTCCCAACTGTCGTTTCTTGGCCTTCTTTAGTTAAATTATCAATTGCTCTTTTAAACCAATCTTCAATATAACTTTTCATGGGAGCAATATTTATCCCATGCCTAATTTTGATATTAGATAATTATCCTTCTAAATTTCTTAGATCATGAGAACTACCATGGATTGAATCTTCAATGTATTTATTTTTATAGAATAATCAATAAGCCAACTATAAATTTCTTCTTCACCATACTCAATTACACTATTGAATTTTTCGGTCGATAATCCTTTCAGTGTTTCCACGTGTTCATCAAATTGTTGCTTTTCCATAAACATTGAATTAAAGATTAATTTGGGATCTTGAAATTCTGTAATGCTACCTACTAAGTCTATTTTTGTAAGCCTTTTGAATAGTTCTTCTCTCTTTTTTATGACTTCACGACAAGTTTGAATGATATCCTTTAGATTTTTAATCTTTTTATCCAGTAGGATTTAAACTATTTAATTCGAGTGGACGGAGGAAAATATTTTTCTCTCCTCTTTGCCTCTGTCATATTTGAAACTTTTATTCCAAATTGTATAACAACATCTGTATAAAACCCTTCTTCATTTTTAAAGTTAGATTGAAGATATTCATGGAACACATGCATTCTCAAACCAAAATAAACAATATATTTAGAGACTTCCCAGGCCTCCATTACAAGTGACATTCTCTTTTTAATATTCCTCTCGACATAATTTAGAACAACCATAAGCAAACTTGATGATACTTTGAATTTGGTACCTAATATGGTTGGTTTTATCATTGTTAAAGGGCTAGCCAAAATGGGAAGAGGCATCAAGTTTCCAATTCTTTGATTCTTTCCTTTAGCCTGTCATTCTCAGCTTCTAGACCATCAATAGAATCATCAAAAGCATTCTTGGTTTCCTTGTGCATTTTGGAAATTTGAGATGGTTGCATATACTTAAGGTCAACCACTGAGCTGGATTTTCCTTTCTTATTTCTCTGATCATTATTTTCCAACGTTAACTTTTTAGAATCTTTATCACAAACAACACTCTGAAAAGTAAAGGATTCTTCTTCATTGAAAATTTCATTCCCGACAACTTCCAATACAATATTTTTTTGAGCAACATTCTCCTGTTGTTTTATTTCAGGAAATTCTATGTTTTCGATATCTTCTTCAAATTCCATATCTTCCAAAGAGAAAATTTGGATATCATTTTCTAAGAGAATATTCTCCTCCTCCTACAATGGAGTTTTTCTTTTCTTCCTTATAGGAAGTTTGTAGGAACTTTCAATTTTTCTAGAGGGCGGGTTCTTATCTCCCACTCCACTAGAGCTAGTGTTGGTAGACTTCTTAACTGGGTAGGCCACTAGATCATTTCTCCTCGATGTAGTATTTTTCAATGTGACAACTGGAGATTGAACATTCCTTTCACTGGAATTCTTTCCTTTTTGTTTATAATGATTGTTGTTTCTGAATAAGGTTTCCATATCGACAGTATCATGTGCATGAGTATTTTGGCTATTGATTTCTTCTTCTTCACTCAAAACTATTTGAATGAAAGAATTACTAAACCCATTGATTGCATATGTTCAACAAACGTTTTGTTTGGGTCAAAACCTTTGATCTTCTCAGCATATTTCAAACTGACATTGTTAAAATGACCTGCAAAATCATCAATTTTATTCATATTCCTCAATACAAATTCTCCAGTCTTCCAGGGAAGAGGAATCAATTGTTTCTTCCTTTTTTCATGGAAAAAATGCAACCTGAAACTGTATTGCCTTCTACCTCTGTGACAAATAATTTATCAGGCACATAATATGGAATAAAGGAAGGATTTTCTTTCGAACAAAATATTCTTATAATACTATGGTTTTCCATTTTTTCTATCGTTCCTTTCTTCTCTAGAAATTTGGTAGCTTCAATAGATATCCTAGAGGTACTTTCATCGAATAAACATTTTTTGAAAATTGAAACGAAGTCATTATAAACTTCATAGAAAAAAAAGGGGTTTTATGCCTCCATAATGCCTAATACCAAAAGGTAACAAAGTCTACTTCACATTTTACCCTCTTGTTGATAGTCAAATTTGGGAACTGATAACAGTGTGTGATAGCAAATATCAAATATGAATCCATGAATAATTTCCTATCATTTTTGTAATGTGATAATTGGGAAGCAATTTCGATGGAAATGATATTACCCCAGTCAAAAATAGCTTTCTCTTGGACTTTAAAATACAAGATATGTAGAATAATCTGAGATATGGAAGTAGTCTTCTCCTGACCTATTATTTTGGTGAATAACCATGTGATTTATCGATAAGGGTTCTTCAAAGAGTCAACCTAAATTATGGTTATGTCCACTAGTATGGATGTAGGATTCTCCAAGTACTCTGGAAAGAGGTCAATGCCATTATTATGTTTCTTCAAAAAGTCTCTCCAATCTTCACCTTTGAAGGTGAAAGTGGGCTGTGGCAGCTTTAACATTTTATGGAAAACTTGATCCGGATTATTTTCGGCACGAAATGAGAGCGAAGATATAATAAATAAATGTACAAGGATATCTGATATATCTAATAATATAATAGAAATGTATTAGAGATGCAACCATAAACACAGAGATATGGTAATACACAATTTCTATTAATGAGGGAAATGTACAAAATTGTAGAAATACAGAATGAAAGACTCGCTAGAATGGTGGAAGCATATCTCTAAGAAGAGATGTCAAGGCTACTCGCATTTGCAATAAGATGATTTTTACAATGATGCTCCAAAGGCCTTTTTAACGTAAGGAAAATACAAAACCCTAACCTCAGAAGATGAAAAGAAAAAAGGTGTGTGAGCCCCAATGGGGGTAGTTGATACTTCAACTTTCCTCGGGCGTAACTTTTGCATACGATCTCTATTTGGGGCACTTGATACACTGTTGGAAAGGTCTAACCGAGAAGAACAACTTTCAATCGTCCCATACCTATGTCTTTAGCAATCGCATGGGCCCCAAATCCCCAAAAAACATCGTTTAGGGCCTCAACACATCCCTAGAAGTTTGGGACCCGAAAAAATGCCAAGGTGGAAAACTGTTTTTCAAGCCGATGGAATAGGTGGGGAGACACCGATATCCACCTGGATCAAAAGTTGAGGTAAAAATAAATTTGGGAATGTCCCTGGAGTTTTATAGCCCTTTGATTTGGTATTTATTTGTCAACACACCATGCAACAATTTATTTACAGTCGAAAACCTCTAGAACACAACAGCAAGAGCGATCCCAAATGTCCAAATCACACTCTCATTTCTTTGAGCAGCATGAGGGGAGGAATAATACCAATATGCTCTCAACCACTGGAAATTCTGATCTTCACGGCCAAAAATATTCAAAGTATCACCATAGAACTGTTGTCGAGTTGATGCTTCCATTAAGTTGATAGAATTGTTTCTTCGGAAAAATTATATTTACAAATGAGCTTTTTTTAGAGATAATCATAATTTAATCCCCTCGCAAATGAGAATTAAGTGAATATTTAATGAATATTTCTCGAGCCATTCGCCATTAATAATGGACTTTTCGAAGTCTTCAAAACAATTGTTATCATTTAAATAACACTTATTGCACATTGGGAAAAAAAAATTAATGGTGGGGACAGAGATGAGAGAAGTTCAATATGAAATTTTCGTGAACCCGCGAACCCGCGGTTGGATAAGCTATTCAAAGAAACTAAGTATAGAAGGAAGTCGGTAAGACTTGTGAATATCAATAGAATGGGACATTTGGGAACCCAGCATCCGTGAAGAGAATAAAAGTTAAGTGATGGTCGAAATGTAGAACGCAGAAGTTAAAGTGTAATGTGAAGGCTCTGGAAAGGGAAGGGAAATATTTGAATCTACACCCGTGAATTAAAGAAAAGTATAAGTGTTGAGGTAGAATTATGCATATGTGAATGAATGAGAATGTAAGTATGACAGTCTGTGGTTCCGAAGGTCCTCGAACGTGAAAATGGCTAAGTATAGTAACCAAGAAAAGGAAAAATAAGGGATAAATGGGAAATGGGAAAAATGGAAAGTATAGAATGGGGGGAAATAAAGGGTGTAAATAAGTGGGAAAATAGAACAAGGGAGGGGAAAGCACGAAAGGGTTTCAACATGTGTTTGACCCCAAGAATGATATGTCCACACATCGGCTCCAATTCCCCGTTTTCAATTAAATCAGGCTCAAAATATCCTCAAGTTCTTTCCTTGTTCTGTGGAGTTTCTCAATGGCCCTTAGATCATACTCTGAATTAAATATGGACCATTGATATTTTCACTATCCCATGCAATACACCTTCGAAGTTCAACAGTCATCATATTAGGATCTAGGATTGATCCCATCAGTTGATCTTTTCTCCTTAGAAATGTTCAACAGCATTTCTATCCACTGTAGTTTCTGGATCTGGATCTTGGATCAATCTCCTCCTTCGATTTGTTTCTACGTTCTCTAGATGTCGAGGCTTATTGAGTCACTGCGACATCGGGACTACGAACCCTTTTCTTTGCATTCATACTTCTATTTGGGCCGACATCTGCAATCTGGCATGACGTATGTGTTGGGTCCCAATGATTACATGGTGTTGACATCATCCCATCTATGCGGACCATTCACGATTTTACATGTGTCGCTGACATGACGTGTCACGGACGTGTCATTGAATGAGGGCTTAACACTGGAATTGTCTAGTTTGTTGATGTGTCTTCCATGTGGACTACTTGTGTGGACCTACCACATAAAGTAGTCTTAATACGTCAGGACTTTTTAACATTCCCAACTACCCAAAACTCCTGATAGCCACAAGAATCAATGATATGGACCGTTGATCTTGTTGGTGATCAACGATCATGGTATCTTACTTTATGATATTGTTCAACGATGGATCATTGTCGATATGGATCGTGGATCCAATTAGGACCATTGATCTATCCTTAAGTGAACTCAATATAGATCATAGATCCACCACAAAACCTGAATACTCTGGAACCTTTCTTCCATGTGTCATCTCCAGAGTGGACGCCTTTCTTATGTGGATGTGCCACATGTCTCCTACTAATTAGTATCCACGTGTCACCTTCCTTGAGGCTTTTCATACATGTTACCTATCAAATTCAACCTAACACATATCACCCTCTTAATGGTCCATGTGTCACTTTCTAAGTGGCTTAATTACGTCATCCTAATGTATCTTATCATAGGGACATCGAGACTTATTACAACCTCCAACACTAAAACATGTCAATGGTCGCAGTCCACTGCGACAAGGGCCGTTGATCTATGCTCAATAATTTAATATCCATTGTTTCTTTCTTCTAAGCATGGATTGGTCTCTCCCTTAACTATATCGTATTGTTTAACCTCTTATACAACTTTTGTCTATCGATCTAGATATGAAATGGATGGCCAGATATATTCGCACCATCGGTTTTCGGAACTTTTACAAAATCCTTCTAACTTTGATCCAATGACTCTTATTCATCGTTGGATAATCTAAGGGATAAGGGTTATTGTCCCCACACTTCTACTGCACCACTTATCACCATTGATCTTCACTCGATGATCTAATCCCCACCATCCAAACTCTTAAAAATATTTTCTTTATGTGGGCCAGACCAGAATTATGAACGGAACCATGTTGATGAATCTCGAGTCTCGGGATCTCAAAGTATCGGGACTTAGAAATTTTTCAACATCATATAACCTCTGATGACCAAGATTCAATGTGACAAGGGCCATCAATCTGGTTCTTCAAGTCAATCCTAACTGTCCACTTCTTAGAACTATTTTAGTGGTTTTCTTGGAGCCATGTGTATCGAACCACCGAATCTCGGGATCTCAAACTTAGTCAAGAGCCAAGCTAAAGGAAAATCATCGATGGGCGATGTTTGAGATGATGTAGGCCATCAATCTTGGAAGGTTTCTCCCAGGTCTAATCTCAACCGTTCCTTTCTTAAAGCATCAACCATCTCCCAAACCAATATAATCAAGGGTCATGATTTTACTGTTAATTAGATCCAACGTTTGTTATTCCTTGTTGTCTACAAAGGGGATTTTGACTTGGTTCTTCTCCAGTCTTGTTTGTGCATAGAAGAGGATTTGAACCTCGAATTTTCACCACACTTCATCTTGATCATGTGTCTTCAATTGAAGTCCTTCTCTAGTCCTCTATTGATACAGTCCATATTCTCTGCTATGATTTCTCTATCTATCTATCTATCTCAAGCACACCTTATTAATAATATTTGCATAATCAAGTCTGATCATGTTTTTGTATTTAAATTATATGTTAGCTTTGATACTCTAGATTGGTCAAGCCAAACCAGTCCCTATTATGACTACCACACCCTTGACATCAATGAAAATATTCTCAACCACATATGCACCTTGACATCAATGACACATTCTCATCATTAATATACATTGGTAACTCCCCCTTTGGACCCCTCTTGCACATTTTCTTAGACCCTCCCTTGTCTTGCGGATTGATTCAACCCCCATCTATGTCCATGTCCCCTTAGCAACTAGAATTACATTTTATTATTAAAACATAGAAACACAATTCGTATATTACATCGCTTGGTTGTAACCACATATTATATCTACATTAAGAATTAATTAAGCTTGGGATTATAGTGGGGATGTTACAGTTTATATGGTATTTTTATTTTTCCACAAATTTCCTATCTTATTACCATAGATGGAATTTCATTATTTGATAATGGACTCCATATTTGTAGGGCCAATCTTGAGTTCCCCTCCACCATTCACATAACCCAGGTGCACCATGGATTACTGAGAAAAGTCGCATTTCTTTAGATTTTCTAATAGATGATTATTTCTCAAAGTATCCAACACTTGCATTAAATTTGATATATTCTCTTCCCATGTAAATATAAATATTAATATATCATCTAAGTACACTTTCACAAATCAACTAGAAAGGAATGAAATACATTATTCATTAAACACATAAATGTAGTTGGTGAATTATATAATATAAAATGAATTACCAACCACTCATATAGACCTTGCCTAATCTTAAAGGTGGTCTTATAGGTGTCCTTTTATTTGACTCACACTTGATGGTATCCTAATTTGAGATCCATTTTGGTGAAGTAATTTTCATGTTGCACCCAATCCAACCAATTTCCAATCCTAGGTAGAGAGTGTCATTTTTTTAGCATGATCATATTTAGATCTCTATAGGAAATACACATTTTTCAATTTCCATCCTTCTTAGGTACTATGATCATAGGTGACCCACAAGGTGAGGTTCTTGGTTTCATCTATGATCATAGTACTACTTCTTCTTTTCATCTACTCCAGTATGGACTGTCTATACATTGTCATGTTTAGCAATGGAGAGTCTGACAATAATTACATATCATGGTCCACTTCCCTCTTAGTTCTTATCCCTTTAGGCTCTTAGAATAATTCTCTATATTCCTATTCTAGTTTTTCTACTCTTTAGTACATCCCTTTGGAGATGCCTCTACTTATACTAATCCATATCCTAGTCGATTCTATCTTAAGATGGAAAATACAAACTTCTTGTCACAGATAATCAAGTTCTTGGTTTGGTTGGAACAAATGTGGGAGATCTTGAATTTAACTTTGTGAACATTAATGATGAATTAATTTTCGCCATTGCCTAGGTGGTATTGATTTGATCTCTTCATGAAGATCCCATCCCTTGTGTACATATAGGTGATTCCAAATATTACACCACACACATTGAGTGGAACCACATCTACCTCAACTTAACCAATGTAATTTTCACTAATAAAAAATATGATCCTACAGTGCTTAGTAACTTTTATAGGAAATATTACATAATAAAGTGAATATTATCCCTACGGTTTGTTATTTTTACCCCGGATAGAGAAAATATCCAAACAACATTGTACCCCATTTAAATTTTATTTTAATTGCAAATCACAAGTTATTAGGAAGAATATTTTGAGAGAAGATATTGCAATGACACTTAGAAGTTATCTCCTTGAATCACTATTCAAATAACTTGGAAGAGGAATGGTCCAACCACTCCAAGATTCAATATATTTACACACAAACAAACAATCATCCCTTACTCAATTTTCAAGTGACAAAATAAATCTTCTTGATAGATAACAAATAACTACTTGCAACGATTAAAACCAAACATAGGAAAGAGAATTGAATCTACAATAATTGATTTAGATAAATAGGAATAACATGAATGTAAACTCAATAAATATTATGAACACACAATATGGGGGGGAGGTGGTGTATTGTAGATATATTAAATATTAAATAAATAAATTACAAATATGCATACAAATCATGTGCTTGATGATGACATATTTTCCCAAGGAAGGAGTTCCTCTCAACTACGTTTCCTTTTTCCTTAATCCTCACAATACTACAACAATCCTCCATGGGTCTTAGTAAATTATATCCTGATTCCTATAAACCCTAAAAATTCTCAAGGTTAGTATTTGGAAACATAATCTTACCAAGGATCAAGATACTTTCTCTCTCACCCTCACATCTTATTTATATGAGAGAAAGTGTTAGAATAATATTTGTGCTACTTTCTTCGTAGACAATATAGAAATATTGTCACCCAACCATAGGTCAAAGCCACCCCTGAGCACCTTAACCTTGAAAGATAGAATAATTCTGGAATCAAACTCTAGAACCAATAGCCAACCAAGGTAGCATACTTCTCTCCAAAGCTAGTGTACCAAGCAAAGAGTCCAAACCATAACCAAGGCAGAAAGTCCAAACCATAACCAAAAGACCAAGTCACTACTGCAGCGACTGCAACTCTCCTCCAGTCATGTGCACCACTTGTCCTTATGCAGTTGTGCAAGTGAGTGTAACAAATGAGCTTTAGCGCCCTCTTATTTATAGTCCTCCAAGTGACCTAACTGGGCTGACTTCTACTTTTGGAGGATAATAATTTAATATAAATTATTATCTTGAGTCAAATTGTCTTCCAAGGTTATTTCCAAACCCTATAGGGTTTCTCTTGCTTCCCGAAATATTCTAGACTCGTCAAAGGTTACATGTAGAGACGTTAATACCTCCCACAGCTAACATAATATCAACACTCCCTCCTAGATAGGGAGGTATTAAAGGCAATGTTCTTGAGCACAAATAGACCATTCAACCAGTAGCTTCATCATAGCCACATAGGCTATCTCATGATCACGTAGATCAACTTACTAGCAACATCACCACTATCATTATCATATGATAACTTCAACTGCATCATCTCTTGAGGCCATACTCCATCTGAGTAGTCGAGCATGATGTTGAATAAGTCACTCACTCAACAGAGTGATACAAGAACCATTCTTCTAATCTGGACATACGTCCTAGAAGAATGCCAGTTCTCCCAGATGTTGAAAGTCACCCTATGGGATACAAAGACCATTCCTACAAGAATGTCAGTCTTGGACTATTTTCTAATTGGGTCATATGTACCATAGAGATCAATCTCTACCCATATGCCTTAGAAAATATCGGTCATGTATCAACCACCCTGATCGGGATGTCATGTCCTTAGGGGGCAGACTATTCATCGTGATCGAGCCAATAACTGTGCCTCGAGAGAATATCGGTCCTGAACCATTTTCCTAATCTAGCCACAATTTGTGCCTTAGGAAAATACCAGTCCATGATATGTCAACAATCTATCAACCTGGACCATTCTCCAAAGAGAGAATGCATGTCCACCAGCAATTCATTCTTCCAGGACCATTCTCTGCCTGGAAAATGTTTGTCCATCAACACATTGACTATCCATCTAGCTGGAAAACATCTCCAACACTAGTGGTAGTCTCCATGGCAATCAGATAGTAGCATACAACTTCTACAATGTCATCCAATATAACACAATTGTGTCTATTCATAATAGTATACAACTATTATCCAGTGGTACACAACCACTCCTAGTAGCACACTGCTACTAACCAGTGACACGCAGTCACTACTAGTGGATCATATCCACCACAGTAGCATACAACAACTATCTAGATACATACTGACTCTACAACAATCATATCATCTGATATACACCTGCATAAACAATATCATGATACAAACTGAGTCATCTCGTCCATTATTCCACTCACATATGTGAGATCTGGAAGAGCATATTCCCTTGAAAAGTTAAACATCAACCATGAGTTGTCTAGACTATTCTTCTCAAGCATAGAAGAATAAATTTCCTTGGTTTCTAAACCTGGACCATTCACCTAACTGGTCCATTCTTCTGGCACTAATCACAGTGCAACCTGGAGAGAATGAGTTTGTCCTAGGGAATGATTGTCCTTAATTGTTGAACCTGGACCATTCACCTAATTGGGCCATTCTTCCGGCACTAATCACAGTGCAACCTAGAGGGAATGAGTCTTCCCTAGGGAATGATTGTCCAGACCATTTCCTATGGAAATGAATGTCCTGCTCCAACCTCCTATAATGGACCATTCTTTAAAAAATCTCACAACTGTGAACTTCGAAAGAATGATTGCTCTAAGAGGCGAACCATTCTTCTTGACCACTACTCAGAGTGACTTCCAAGAAGAATGATTGTCCTAGACCATTCCCCCACATTGGCCATAAGGGGAATCACTTTCTATGGTACATCAACAATCTATCAGACCAATTTCATTACGAAAATGATTGTCCAATATGGACCATTTTCTGAACTAGAAAATGACTATCCATCAAAATTCTTGGACCACTTTTTGGACTGGAAAGTGATTGCCCAACCTGGACCATTTTCAAAACTGGAAAATGGTTGTCCATCAAGAATCTTGGAGCACTTTCCAGACTAGAAAGTGAGTATCCAACCGGGATCATTTTTCAAACTAGAAAATGATTGTCCATATATCAATAACATATCAGTTCTCCCTCCCAACCTAGGGATTAATCACTTCCCTTTCCAATAAGGAAGTAATCTCCATGAGTCCCAGCTTGTCCCTTAAGTACGCAAACTTTTCATCTTGGATAGAGGATTTACCAAAATATTTTTTATCTTCTCATCAATGGAGATATACTAGTGAACCACTTCTCCCCTTTGGACTTTATCACGGAGAAAATAGTACTTGATCTCAATGTGCTTCGACTTGTCATGGAACACTGGGTTCTCTAAGATCTTCACACAGATCTAGTTATCACAATATATCACGGTCAAATCCAACACTTGATCAAATAGTCCAAAAACCATCTTACATTGCCACACTGATTCCATACAATCATCACAAGCTGCAATATACTATGCTTCTGCAATGATGAGTGCAATAGACTTATATATCCTACTAGACCATGATATCATGGAAAATATAAACTGAAACATATCCAAGAAGCACTTCTTCTATTATCTAGACTCCCTACCCAATCTGAATTGATAAATTCATGCAGTTGTATGTCAAACGTCCCACAAAGACATTTCAAGGCATTCTTTGCAATTATTCAATTCTTATGGCTAGGTTCCACCTGAAACTATTTTCACAACAAAGCAAATATCCAGCTGAGTATTCTCCAAATACATCAACGAGCCATTCAATTGTCGATACAGGGATGGGTCTACTGGATCTAAGTCTCTCAACTTCTTCAGATCTATCATCATGGGATTTTTCCTTGGATTTGCAATCCATTATTTCGGTCTTCTGAAGAACCATTTCGATACACTTCCTCTATCATAGGAAGTTTTCACCATTATTTTGTTGTACATGAGAGGCTCTACACCAATTTGCTTGAATCCATACAAGGTATTCGTCCATCTACATTCATGGGTCTGTTTTTGGTATACCTCAAAACCTTGAGGTTTCTCTACATGTGCTTCTTCTTCAATTACTATGTTGAGAAGAACAATCTTTACATCCATCTGACATAAACTCCAACCCATGGATACTGCAAGAGATATAATGGCTTAGGTAGAGGTATATTTGGTTACTGGAACAAGTTGTCATCATACTCTTCTCCTTCCTTCTAGGAGAACCTTCTAGCCCCGAATCTCGCCTTGTATCTATCAAAAATTTCATTTATAAGTCTTCACAGTTTCTTCAATGGACCATATCATTGGAGATTATCTCCCTCCTAATCTCAGCTTCATTCCTAAATGAGTAATATCTAGAACTACATGTTTCTATAATTATGTAATCAATTCCCTATATTTGAGAGAGTCCATGCTTCTGTTTGTTACATCTCTCTTTTCTTTCTGCAATGTGTCACAAGCCTACTATGGTTCTCTTTTAATTACTAACTTCCTCTTAGTCTTTTTAAGTTTGTTTCTATCTATTCCGATTACTTCACATCTGGTATTTGTTGCAAGTATTGTGCCATCCTTGTAAACTTCTTCTATGACAGCTTCCGCAAAGATTTTTCATCAAAGGTTTGTCAACATATTTCACAAGGCTACCTGCTTGGAACAAGACAAGAAGCAAAAGAAAGATTCAAGACAATATGTTTATGATAGGAAGTCGAAACAAGAATAAGGACAAGGATAGAGGCAATTGATACAAGCTTGGAAAGACATCTTCATGATATCCTTCATGAAATAACCTGCCTAAGACAACAAGAACAACAGTGCTTCCAATACAACATCTTTCATATGAAGGATAGTTTCTTGGTAGCATAACTAAGATGATCTAGTCTGAGAACAAGAACAAGAAATATCTTTTAGAGTAGGTGATAGTTCATATTTGCAAATGAGTACACTGAGTAGTATAAGATACTAAGTACTTATCAATACTCACTTAAGTGACAATAATAAACATGTCAAACTTGATATGCAAACCTGGAGTCTTGCTATTGTTCCACTTGAATTGCTTTTCTTCTGGGACAAGTATGCTTTTCAACCTATCCCTTAAACTTAAAACAATATGATTTCTTGACAGAAAATTGAGTTAGAGAATATGATCTCAACCTTATAAGATCTTGACTAAAGTCATCTTATAACTTTGACTAGAAGTTCATAATGCCATAACAGCCAAAGATATATCAAGTCAAACCTGGAGAGTGTGTTGATCTTCTGAATGCACTGAATCCAAGATCACTGCTTTGGACAAGATCCCTTGTACATTCCCTACAATCACACTCATGCTAATGATACAAATTAAAAGAACATGTATAGGTACATACCTTTGTTACCCAACTATGACAATAAACCTTAGAATGACTTTGTTGGACAAGAGGTTTAACTGCTAGAGGATTGGTAAACCTTATAATGTTCCTTTTTGTAAATTTATGTTGGGCACACCATACACTTTCTTCATGCTAGGTCTTATATCTTCATAACTGCCTTCCATTTTCACTTTTTGACTGGTCAACCTTAGATTTTGACTTGGTCAAATGTTGACTTTGACCAAAATTTAAAACTTGATTTATTGGCTTGCTGAGAGTACCAAGAGGTGTGCTAGGCTAGGGTGCACTAGGTTTTCCATGAATTAGATCAAACGCTTCACTTAAGGTGCCTTAGCTTGAGGGTTAAGGTTTAATTGTTGCAGCAAAAACTTTGACTGCAACTGCAATTGCAATTGAGCAAATCCTCCCAATCTATCTTCCACTGGTTAGATTGTCTAAAGATAGTGTGGGCCCATAACATGTTATAATAATAGGTGTGCTAGTTTTTCCATAGACAATATAGCAATATTGTCACCCAACTGTTGACGATTGAAATTGCCAACATAGTTCCGCCCGCAAAGTGTTGCTAAAGCTATTATTATAATACTAAATAATACCAGTAGGTGGGACACCCTTGAACTTTTGGAGGATCAAGTATGTTCATGTTTCAATGTTATGATTTGGTGCTACAAGGATTTCATGGTTGATGGAAGTATGGTTTTCATTTATTAGTCTTTGCGCCTACATGATACTACAGTCATTATTCATTGTGGCATTTGTTCTTACACCTACACAGAAAATGTTAGCAAAATTTGCAGAAGGGTACTTTGTGTTAATATTATGGTGGCTTCGGGAGGTCTGAACCTCTATTGTGATCTATGACGAGACTAGAATCCTCCGGAAGGAAGCAAAGAATTGAAGGAAACCCTAGACAAGTTGTCGGCTGGACAAATACATTTAATATGAATTTATTGATACCCAGAAGGAGAAGTCAACCCCAATTAAATTTCCCAGATTACTATAAATACAGGGCGTCAGTTTTCATTATTCATCATCTCAGCAGTTGCAGAGAGAGCCAAATCTGCGCAGGCAATTGCAGGCAGTTGCAGTTTTGGTGCGCAAGTTTCTAGGAGAGCTGGGAAAGTGGTGTGCTAGCTTCTGGGTGGGATCATCTATTCAGCTTAGTTTCTATTTCTTGCTTGGTGCATTAGCCTCTCTTGGCTATTGGATTGCTACCGAGATTCTCTTCTCAATCAAGGTCAAGGTGCTCGGAGGGTGGCTTCGGCCAGTGGTTGGGTGACGAGGGTATCGTCAATGGTAAAACGAGCACAATCTTCTATATTCTAACAGGTTATGGGCCCACACCCCTTCAGTTAGCCTAAAATGATGGAAGGAAACATAGCCACTAGACATTGAGCTCATTGAGGAACTGTCGTTGGGTTACTAGTAGGAGCAGCTTCCAAAGCACTGCAGCTTACTAGCAGAAGCAGTTGCAGAAACCCTAATTCTCAGATTCGGCACCTTGTGATGGAGCATCTCGCTCAAAGAGAATATATTCAGATGCGCCCTAACTCAGCGCACCTCTTGGCTATCTCAGAAGACAGAAATGATAAGGTTGAAGTTTTGGATCAAGGCATGACCAATTACCAGTCAACCGAAGACATATGTGAAACAATCAGTCTCTTACACTACTCAGCACTTATCGGGACAATTGAAGACGATATGTGGATAATCAACAGTGGAGCTTCCAGGCACATGACGGGATATCAAGCTAGACTCTCAAATATAAATGAGAGAAAGACATCGTACAAAGTGGAGCTTGGAGACAAAAGCACTTACCCCATCGAAGGATTTGGACAAGCCTCCGTCAAGTTGGAATCTGGTAATCATGTTCACTTAAGCAATGTTTTATATGTACCTAGTTTAGAAAATAATCTTGTATCAATATCATGTTTAGAAGACAAAGGAAACAGAATAGCCTTCATGGATGGAAAAGTGTTATCATGGCATAAGAATTCCAGTATAGAAGATGCTAGGGTTATTGGAAGACGTGAAGGAAATCTATATAGACTACTAGAATGAAATGAAGAAGCTCTAGTACATGACGAAGTCAACCCTAATGAACTTTGGAATAGAAGGTATGCTCATATCAATTATCAAGCATTACCTTTCCTCGGAAAAATGGTTGAAGGAATACCAGAATTGAAATCCACACACGAAGGAATTTGCAAGGGATGTGCCCTTGGGAAGAATATCAAGAAACCATTCCCAAGAACAAAAACAGATCTAAGGAAACCCTAGATCTAATACACTTAGATGTTTACGGTCCAATGCCAGTCAGATCTTTAGGAGGATCTCTCTACTATGTAACCTTCATATATGACTATTCAAGAAAGACATGGTTGTACCTACTGAAATCAAAAGATGAAGTATTCAGCAAGTTCTAAGAATTCAAGGCAGAAATAGAAAACCTTACAAACAAGAAGATCAAGACATTAAGAACAGATAATGGAGGAGAATACACCTCAAAAGAGTTCGTTACATTCTGCAAATCAGCAGGGATTAGGAGGGAGCTGATTGTTCCTCATAATCCTCAACAAAACGATGTAGCGGAAAGAAAGAATAGATCTATCGAAGAAATGGTAAAAGCTTTATTGAATTATCAAGATCTATCCATGTTTCTATGGGGAGAAGCAGCAATGACGCCAATATATGTACAGAACATAAGCCCTCATCGTATATTGAAGGACATGACACTAGAAGAAGCATTCTCAGGTAAGAAACCTAACGTAGAAAACTTAAGAATATTTGGATGTCAAGTTTACTCTCATATTCCCAAAGATAAAAGAAATAAACTAGAACCCTCGGGAAAGAAGGGGATATTCGTGGGATATAGTGATTCATCCAAAACCTACAGAATATATATTCCAGAACAACACAAGATAGAAGGAAGCAGAGATGTAACATTCAATGAAAGGATGGCCTTCAGAAAATCTATTGAAGAAACTATAGAAGAAGAAGAAATTGAAGAACCAAATAAAGAAAACACAGAAAGCAAAAATAACGAAAAGGATCAACCTGATCATCCTATGAAGCCATGTGAGAACATTGATCCAGATAATATACCAAAGAACAAGAAACGACCAGCTTGGCTTGAAGCCACATTACAAGATGCAGAAAGAATCAAGGTTTCAGAAGGAACGTCTAGGAAGAGTAAAAAACTGAAAAGATTATCAAGGTATGCAGCATACATGACAAAACTTCTAGATGAGGAACCTACTACATTCAAAGAAGCAGTTAAAAAGGGACAATGGAAAGAAGCTATGACAGAAGAACATCAGTCCATTATGAAAAATGAAGTATGGGAAATTGTACCCAGACCTAAAGAAAAATCAGTGGTAACCTCAAAATGGGTATACAAGATCAAACATGCAGCAAACGGAAGTGTGGATAAATACAAGGCAAGATTCATAGCCAAAGGGTTCTCCCAGAAGGAGGGAGAAGATTATGATGAAACCTTTGCTCCGGTGGCAAGGTATACCTCCATCAAAGCTATCATATCTCTTGCCGCTTCCATGGGATGGAATCTACACCAGATGGATGTTAAGACAACCTTTCTCAACGAAGCTATTGAAGAAGAAGTGTATATTGAACAACCTCAAGGATTCGAGGTACATTCTAGAGACACTCATGTTTGCAGATTGAAGAAATCTCTATATGGACTCAAGCAAGCTCCAAGGGCTTGGTACGCCAGAATGGACAGCTATCTAACAAGACTTGGTTTCTCCAAAAGTCATGCAGATCCAAACCTTTATTACAAAGTCGTGGATAACACACCTATGACTCTACTATTATATGTTGATGATATATTCATAACAGGTGAAGAATCCCTAATCATCCAGTGCAAGAAGGATTTAGCCTCTTAATTTGATATGAAAGATCTAGGTCTCATGCACTATTACTTGGGACTAGAAGTATGGCAGAAGCGTGGTGAAGTATTCCTTGGACAAGGAAAGTACGCAATAAAGATCCTTCAGAAGTTTGGAATGATGGACTATAAGTCCATGGACACTCCCATGAATGTGGATATAAGAAAAGTGAAAGTCCCAGATTCCGATCCAGTAGATCCATCTCTATATTGGCAGCTAATTGGATCATTGATGTATTTGGAAATACTCGACCAGATATTTGCTTTGTTGTAAATACATTAAGTCAGTTCTAGATGGAACCTAGAAAAGAGCATTGGATAGTTGCAAAGCATGTCCTAAGATATATTCATGGGACAATAAACTTTGGCTTGAGATATACCGCATCCAGTGATATCCAGCTTCATGGATTCATGGACTCTAATTGGGAAGGAAGTGCAGAAGATAGAAAGAGTACTTCAAGTATGTGTTTCAGCTTGGGCTCCACTATGATATCCTGGGGCAGCAGGAAACAGAAGTCAGTCGCACTCAGTACATTAGAAGCAGAGTATATGGCAACTTGTGAAGCATGCACAGAAGTAGTATGGCTAAGGAAGTTAATCTCTGATTTATTTGATTAGACTCCAGAATTGACCATAATATATTGTGATAATCAGAGTTGCATAAAATTATCCGAACATCCAGTGTTTCATGAAAGGTCGAAGCACATTGAGATCAAATACTACTTTATTCGAGATAAAGTCCAAGAAGGAGAGGTAAAGCTTGAGTATATCCCCACTGATGAGCAGACAACAGATATCCTGACAAAACCTCTATCCAAAATCAAGTTTGCATATTTTCGAGAGAAGATGGGGATCGTGGAAATAACTCCCTTAGCTAAAAGAGAAGATTCTCCAAGCTAGAGAAGGTATGAAAAAATACTCTTGAAGAACATTTATTTTTGTGATTTAAATAACTCTCCAGTTAGGAGGGAGCACTGAAAACATTATTTATTTTTATAATTGAAAATTAGTCCATATTGGACAGATGCTTTCCTGTTCGGAAAGTGGATTGAGATTTCTGATGGACAGTGACTTCCCATTGTAGTTAACATGGGAGTCAGACTGATTGTTGATGTATCACAGACAGTGACTTCCAATTGTGATTAACATGGGGAGTGGTCTAGGACAGTCATTCTTCTTGGCAGTCACTCTAAGTAGTGGTCAAGTAGAATGGTCTGCCTCGTCGAGCAGTCATTCTTTCAAAGTTCACAGTTGTGAGCAGTTTTGAAGAATCATCTATTTTGGAGGTTGATGCAGGACAAACATTCCTCAGGGCAGACTCATTCTCTCCAGGTTACACTTTTTTTAGTGTCAAGGAATGGCCCAAGGTGGGAAATGGTCCGGACAGTTATTCCTTAGGGCAGACTCATTCTCTCCAAGTTACACTTTGTTTAATGTCGGAGGAATGGCCCAGGGTGAGGAATAGTCCAGGCTCAGCAATCAGGGACAGTCATTCCTTAGGGCAGACTCATTCTCTCCAGGTTACACTTTGTTTAGTGTCGGAGGAATGGCCCAGGGTGAGGAATGGTCCGAACACTTCTTAGGGTTTATACATTTTGTCCAGTGTGCACTTTAATTAGTGTAGGAAGAATGGCCCAGGGTGAGAAATGGTCCAGGCTTAGAAATCAGAAATAATCCTTCTTCCTTATTTGAGAAGAATGGGGTAGATAGCCCATTGTTGATATTCTATATTGAGAGCAGATATTCCTTTAGATCTCACAGACATGAGTGAAAGATTGGCCCAGATGATTCAGTTTTTATCATAACATTGTTTCTATGCAGGTTGTTATCGGATGTTTGTTATGAAGAGTATATGACAGTAGATATAAACTATTGTGGTGGATTTGTTCCACTTCTTGTGACTATGTTTCATGGTTTGAGTAGTTGTGTACTACCTGAATAGACACAGGTGTGTTCTATTAATTGATATTGTACCAGTTGTCATAAGAGATTATCTAGTTGGATAATAATGATAGGTGCTCATAATGCTACCAGTTGAATGGTATGTTGTGCTCAAGACCATACCTCCCTAGCTAGGAGGGAGTGTTAATATTATGGTAGCTTTGGGAGGTATGAACCTCTATTGTGACCTATGACGAGACTAGAATCCTCCAGAAGGAAGAAAAGAATTGAAGGAAACCCTAGAAAAATTGTTGGCTAGACAAATACATTTAATATGAATTTATTGATACCCAGAAGGAGAAGTCGACCCCGATTAAACTGCCCAGATTACTATAAATACAGGGCGCTAGTTTTCATTATTCATCATCTCAGCAGTTGCAGAGAGAGCCAAATCTACGCAAGCAGTTGTTGATGGACACACCTACCACACTTAGAGGGGGGGTGAATGAGTGTGGGGCTCTTTTTCCCAAAACTTCCCTCTTGCACAAAACTTATCAATTTGCATTCAACATTTATTCATTATCCATTGTTGTAATTTATAACCAATTAGATGTGAGCACATATCAGCAACATATATCAGCAATATATCATCAACAAGTCATCATCAAAATGGACACAAAGAACACAAGATGTATGTACAATTTTATTTTTATTACGGACTACAATCCTTGGGTTTATCAACAACAACTGAATAGAGTACAACTCTACAAGAGCACCAGCTCTATATGCAAGACTCAGCTTACACCCTCAGCATCAACTGAGATGAGGCAACAATCCTCAATAGATATCAATCTGTCAACAGGTACGCGACCTGTCAGTAGTGCAGCCCGCGTGTGAACGCGCTCTGGCTCACTATAGCCCGCGTGTGAACGCGGCCAGTGTATAATGCAACAAGTGTCTACTTCTAAGCAACTAGGGTTTTGCTTTTCTTCACATGCCCAGAACTCTTATGTCTTCCACTGTCTAAATTGACCCACAGCCAGTCACAATACATCCAAGCTCTCCAACAGCTTGCTCATGCTCCACAACAAATCAATATGAATGTTGTCTTAATCATGTATAAATAGCTAGTATACCATAGCAATCATGTCACTATTGAATCACAAGAGTGTTGCTCACTCCATCAACCAAACTAAGCCACATCATAGAAGCCATACCAAGAATTCCCTAAGCATTCACAACATATCAAACAATAGCATCTATCAAGACAATAATGTAACCATACCAGTGTCTTAGTGATAGATTTGAGGCCATAGAATGCATATCTGGAACCTGCCTCATCATCCAAGAGCTTGGCACCAGCTCAAACACAAATCTCCATGAGGTTATTCATTCCATGCTCCCTATACACAACCAGACCGTGTGTACACGCACCCTATAAACATACAGCCCACGTGGGCATCAGAAAATAGGGTTTTCTATAACTCCGAGACTTTTTCCGTCAAGATCTCCAACATTGCCGAAACTTTGATGCGTCCATGAGATCCACCTCTCGCTCTCTTCCTCGGAATAGATCTTCAATCATGCTCAAGAGATCCACACCAATAAGATTCTCTCACAAGAAGCTCTCCATTGATCCACAAAGGATTCTCACCCAAAAAATGTTCATTTTACAAGAGATCCTAGCATCTTATTTATACTTTCATCTTCTAGGTCACTTAACCCATTTTTAGGTTACTTAACCCATTTCTAGGTCACTTAACCTATTTTCCTTATTTTAGGGTTAACCACTTTCCATGAATAGAAAGTTCTCCAATACTTTATCATTTAATTATTCCTTCTTGATTTTGTCACTTTACTTTATCATTTAAATAATAATATCTTATTTTCAAGCACTTTTACTTCTTTGACCTTTTGGGGCTTCAAGCCTTCATATGGGGGTCCTCCAACTTCATAATGCCATAACTCTCAAACCATGAGGAGTTATGTGACATTCCACATACCACCGGAAATGGCATGTCAAGCACTATCCATCTAGGATAGTTTCACCAACA
>ML789571.1:89708-116916 GCA_009831015.1 Picea engelmannii
GATCTCATAAATGTGGTGATGTGATGTGATGCTTTAGTCTTTTGATATCCTACACACATATAAGTAAAACGTGGTTAGCTTGCTTGTTGTATCTTAGATATTCTTTATTTGTAAATCTTGCATCAAGTACTTTGTGGATATCTTATTTGTGAATAGATATTTTGTAATTCTTTTGTAAGTACTTGTATCTAGTATTCATTGGTTTAATTGATTCTTTTGTAATCTTGTAAGTAACTTGTAATCTACTTGTAACGAAACACCCCTTAACATAGTTGACCCCTTGCCCAATCTTTAGGCACTAGTCTTAGTTGACCCAGGGAAAAGGCTTGCTTTTCATGCTAACCCTTGCACCTTGCATTGTTGCCCTAACATCTTAGGATTAGAATCCCCCAAACCTTGTAAACAATTAAAACTGACTCCTAGAACTTAACTTTAACACATCTAGTAATTAAGGTCTACCCCCTTTGGCTTCCCTAGGAGTAAGTCTAGGTGGAAGAGGTTTTGGTGAAAGTGACAGCGTGGGCGTTGAACCTAGGCATTGTGGCTGCAAGGACACACTAAGTGAGTCGGACTTAGCTCACGTTTGCAAGTGTGTATAAGGACGACAACACATGGGAAATGATATATCATGTAAAGTTGTGGGAATTGGTAGCATTTGAATTAAGATGTTTGATGGATCTGTTAAGATACTAACTGATGTGAGACATGTACCTGAGCTTAGGAAGAACCTAATCTCTTTGGGAGTCTTAGATACTGGAGGATATGAAAGTATTGTTCAAGGTGGAGTTATGAAGGTCTACAAAGGAATCCTACTGGTTATGAAAGCGAAGAAGGTTGGAAACCTGTTTCTGTTAGAAGGAAGAACCGAGTCAGATCATGCGACAGCTGTATTCGAGAATGACAGTGATTTTGTTCGACTGTGGCATCAACGGTCGGGCCATATGAGCGAAAGAGGATTGAAGGTATTATCTGATCGCAAGTTACTTCCTAGTCTAAAGTTTTTAAAGTTATATTTCTGCAAGCACTGTATTTATGGAAAACAGAATAGGCAGAGATTAAAAACCGGAAGACACACCAGTGAAGGAATCCTTGATTATATCCATTCTGATGTTTGGGGACCATCCCCTACTGTTTCGTATGGAGGATCATCATACTTTGTTACTTTTATAGATGATTTCTTTAGGAAGGTGTGGATCTATATGTTGAAGAGAAAGGCTGATGTATTTACAGTTTTCAAGCAATTTAGAGCTTTAGTGGAAAAGAGCACTGACAATTAAATGTTTAAGAACTGATAATGGTGGTGAATTTATGTCAATGAAATTTGAGAACTATTGCAAGGAGTTTGGGATTTATAGGCATAAAACCACTGCCTATACTCCTCAACAGAATGGAGTTGCTGAACACATGAACAAGGTTCTTCTAGAGAGAGCAAGGAGTATGCTTAGTAACACCAATTTGCAACAGGAACTGTGGGCAGACGCAGTGAGTACAGCTTGTTACCTGGTGAATCGATCACCATCAACAACAATAGAGTGTAAGATTCCTGAAGAGGTATGGAAAGGTCACCCTTGTAATTATTCTAATCTTAAAGTTTTTTGTTGTGAAGCCTATGTTCTAATTCTGAAACACCAGTGTTCTAAATTAGATCCAAAATAAAAAAGGCTTATCTTTGTTGGATATGGTGATGGTATTAAGGGGTACAGGTTGTGGGATCCTACTGCCCCGCTCACAAGATCACCATTAACAGAGATGTAATATTTGATGAATCATCACTCATCAAATCAGATGTAGATGGTCAAATGAAACAGGTAGAAGTACCGAAATATCAATAGATTCAGTTTGAAACTCGTTCAACTACAGATGAAAGTGAACATGAACAAGTTTTTGAAGAAGTTCATGAAGAGGTTCTTGCAGAGGAAAATATGGATGATGACGACAATCTACAGATTGTGGATGAGCCACAAACTTCCCTAAGGAGGTCTACATGGGTCAGAGTTCCTCCAAGAAGGTATGATGATTTTGTTTCATCAGTTTCTTTAAGTACTAATGATGATGAACCTTTGTGCTATCAGGAAGCTGTGGAGGGTTCTAACAGTGAAAAATGGAAAGAAGCAATGAAGGATGAAATGAATGTGTTAGCGAAGAATGCTACATGGGACCTGGTAGAACTTCCAAGAGACCGGAAAAGTGTAGGTTGCAAGTGGGTCTACAAGCTGAAGAAGGGTGTTGATGATAAGTTAGAAAGGTACAAAGCAAGGCTGGTTGCAAAAGGATATTCTCAGAAAGAAGGTATTGACTTTCATGAGATTTTTTCACCAGTTTTTAAAATCGTTTCAATTCGAAGTATGTTAGCATTGGTTGCATTACTTGATTTGGAGTTGGAGCAACTAGATGTTAAGACTGCTTTCTTACATGGAGATTTGGCCGAGGAGATTTACATGGAACAACCTGAAGGGTTCGTTCAGAATCGCAACAAGAAATTTGTTTGCAGGCTCAAGAAATCATTGTATGGTTTGAGGCAGTCGCCCAAACAATGGTACAAGAAATTTGACTCTTTCATGATGAACCAAAATTATACAAGGAGTGAGTATGATCATTGTGTTTACTTTAAGAAACTGAATAATGGCATATTCATGATCTTAGTATTGTATGTTAACGATATGCTTTTAGCAAGCAAAAGCATAACTGAGATCAACAGGTTAAAGGCTCAAATGACTAGGACGTTTGATATGAAAGATCTAGGAGCAACAAAGTAGATTTTGGGCATAGAGATATTCAGAGACAGGAGGAATGGTAAGCTTTGGTTGTCACAACATAAGTATGTCGAGAAAATACTTTTGAGGTTTGGTATGAACAGTGTGAAACCAGTTTTTGTACCTTTCGCTTCTCATTTTAAGCTTTCTTCAAGTTTATGTCCTAGTACAAAAGAAGAAAAGGAATATATGTCTCGAATACCATATGCTAATGCAGTAGGAAGTTTAATGTATGCGATGGTTAGACAAGACCAAACATTTCACATGCAGTTGGGGTTGTTAGCAGATATATGGAAAATTCAGGTAAAGAGCACTGGGAAGAAGTGAAATGGGTGCTTTGGTATTTGAGGGGCACAAGTGATTACTATATCACCTATAACGGTGGTTGTAAGTTAGTCTGTGGATATGTTGATTCTGATTTTGCAGGTGATTTGGACAAAATGAGGTCAACTTCAGGATATGTCTTTACTCTTGCAGGTGGAGCTATTAGTTGGATGTCAAAACTACAGAGCATTGTTGCTTTATCCACCACAAAAACAKAATACATAGTTGCTTCACATGCTTGCAAAGAGGYGGTTTGGTTAAAAGGTTTGTTTGGTGAGTTTGGAAGGATGCAGGACAAAGTAAAGCTACTTTGTGATAGTCAAAGTGCTATTCACTTGGCCAAGAATCCAGCCTACCATAGTAAAACTAAACATATTCCTATTAAGTACCATTTTGTAAGACAGGTCATCGATGAAGGTGGAGTTTCTCTTGAAAAGGTTCATACAAAAGAGAACTGCGCAGACATGTTCACAAAACTAGTACTTTTAGAGAASCTACGATAGTGCTTGGCTTCTCTTGGCTTGCAGAAAAGGTGATTAAAAAAAGGAGGAGCAAGGTATCAGGTTAATTGTTGTCAAGGTGGAGATTGTTAAAGGGTGACAACAACTCAGCGATTAGGTGACGGTCATTCTTCCACATTTTGTGCAACGATATGGATCAATTCCTAGAATGTGGCTGTTGTTGAAACAAACAACCATAAATAGAATTAGAGTAGTTTGAAATTAATGAATTTAGTTCCTTGAAATTGTGAGAGGAAGACTATAAATAATGTATACAGCGAGACGTATAGAGTGAGCTGCTATAACTCTTCATGCTATGAATAATAAGAAAACCGATACCTCTGCTTGGTGGATGTAGCCCAACGTTTGGGTGAACCACGTAAATCCTCGAGTTGAATGTGTGATTTGTTTCTGTATTATTTCCGCTGCATATTAGTTTATGATTAGGTGGCTGCACGATCAACACACCAAAGGTCAAGGACCAAGCATGGAAATTGGAAATGGGACATTTGTTATTTGCAAATCCACTAAGGAGTATGGCGTTGAAGATGAAGGTTCACCAATACTTGCACATAGAAACAACACAACAAGTGGTCAAAAGTAAGTTTGAGATCCTATGTGGTCTGGGTCAAATGGGCTAATCTAACTACATAAGGAATGCCTACTACTCTCCAACGACGTTGTCGTAAATCTTGAATATCACAAGGAGCCACGAGACAAATGGACAAACAAGTTCCCAATAACTTTTGAAGACCAATAGAGCTAAATAAAGGTTAGCAAGATCTAAGAAGGCTACTACACAAATCATGGGTAGGAAATGTTCCCATGCTATGCAATCACATAAGGATAAAATACAAACTATCTGCATAACGTGTGGCAATGATGTTCAGACACCTGCAACAAACTGTGAATCTACAATAGAGGAGCTCACTGTAAGTGAAACAAATGTTTTCATATGCAGTCGCACAGGGGTTGGATCAGGTAATCTAACTATACAACCTTTGTTTTTCAAAGGAGGTGCAATGAATTCTGCACATTTGAGAGAACTATCGGACATAAGGGCATAAATTTTCAGTCTGACATAGTTGATCAAGGTTGGGATGGACGTACACATTACGGTAGAGATCCCAACAAGCATATCTACAGAAAGTAGTTGCCCTATAAAGCAAGCTAGAGGTTGGATGGAGTGATCTGACATAAAACATGTTCTAATAGCTAGAAATCGCTTCGAACACGTCCTAAATCAGTAAACCAGAAATAGCATGCAGCATAAGGAAGCTGAGAGAGACAAGACACATGTAATTTTGGTCTTATACAGACACAAAGGTTAGATGGGCCCCATCTACGGAAAATATCATATCTTATAAGCTTGACATTCCTTGGCATACCTATTGGGATGCAAGGATCGCACATGTTATACTTTAGGAGCAAGAGTTGTCTACAAAATGGACTCGAGAATAGAGGTTTTGAGGATAGATAGGAGTTCATATCCAAGGACACCAAAGTCACAAAAAAGACAAAAGCATAGAGCTTAAGAAGAAACATAAGCTGAACAAGATTCCACAAGCCTCTGCTTAACATAATTTTGAAGAAACACCTAATAACGGTGGGGAAAAGATCAAAAATGTCAATTGTATTTTTTGAATGGGACTATCATTAAAAAAAATCTTGACATATAGAACACTCAAACATTGCCATGAATAAATAAGGATATAAAATGATATATCACAGGCAACCAAAGACAAGGAACAAAAAGGAACAAAAGAACAACAACATTTAGAATCCTCACGACTGAAGTACAAGTAACAAAAGTAAGAATATGAGCAAGCGCCACTGATTAAAAAAGTTGGGACTATATGAAGGAGCTTTGATTGGGAAGGGGTCTATTATGAATATAGCCCACAAGGCAATAGAGCTTCCTAACTAACAAGGAGGAGAACTGATAACGAGCTATAACATAGAACCACACACATGTCGTCTCCGCATGACTATAGGAAGACTACAGAAGATATGTAAGGACTAAGAACGAATAGTATGATGAGAGTATTCAACAGACGACGACTCAATAGTCACTAAGAGGACAAGAAAGAAATAGGGTATCACGAACAATTTCTGAATAGAATAAGGGATGGCAAGTAGGAGCACAAGTAAGGCCCAATGAAGGTCACCTAGTCACTAAAGGAAATATAGCAGTGGCTGATATTATAGAAAAAATAGAAATAGAATTTTTGACAATAAGGAAAATGTTGAACGAAGCCGAAGACAATAAGTAAAAAGAAGTCGAAGAGTACAGTTGGGAAGAAAACCTAGATAAGGAAAAGGAAAGATAGTACACAAAACGACGAGACAAAAGTCAATAGAAGATGAAGAATGAAACGCCAGGGCAATAGTCAATAGAAGATGAAGAAGCAAAAAAACATGAGTAAAATTTGGAGGCACTTCCTCCCCAAGTTTACCATATATAGAGGGAGTCGAGCAAAATGTTGAAAGATGTTGAAGACAACAAATATAACAATCAATGTGATAAAGGGAAAAGACATGGAACAAGACGAGGATGAAGGAAGGAATTACAGAAAACAACCATTGAAGTTTAAGATAGCTGCCAAAACTTTGGACAACAACCAATGCCAAAGATAGTCACCAAGTGGGGAGACGAACACGTCAATGGAGCCAACGCAACGAAATAACCAAGCACCATGCCTGAAACTAGTCGAGTTGCCAAACAAAGTACAAAGAAAAGAGATGTGACTGAACAAAGCAATACAGGATAGATAGAGTTGAACAAGAATTGGAAAAGGCTAACCCCAACAACAACAAAAAAAGAAAAAGTTAGCCAGAGGGGAAATAAGGAACAACAAAGAATAGAGCACAAAGAAGCAAAAGACAAAGCAAGACGAGAAAGCAACACAGTGGTAGAGCATGGAAGTACAAACCAAAGATTTCCAATCCTTTATTTGTATTTGATTTGATTAAGCATATTTGTGTAGCCACGAGGCTACCAAGTGTTCAAGGTCGGATACGTGTTGGGTAGAGAAATACCCTTTTGAAACTTGTTGTAACTTGAACTGATAATTGTTGTAACTTGAACTGATAAAGCATAGTTAGGAGGGATCGAGGTTCACTATGTCAACTAATCGCTCGCCGAATGTATTCAAAAATTAATTCGATCAAGCATAATATCGAAGGGATCAAGGTTGACTGTGTCAACCGATCCCTAACCAAATGATCAAGGTTGACTCTGTCAACTTGGCTTCCACTAAGTAAGGAGGATGTGTAAGGAGGGGGGATAGAGTTATATTTGTTGCATTATCTTTCTCACACAGAGAAAAAGGAAGAGTCGGACTCAGGCTAGGAACGCCATGGACTGTAAACATGTGTTTTCTTGCATGAGTAAAGATAAGTTCTTTGCCTTTATGCTGAGGGTTTTCCTCCCGCTCTGTGAGTTGTTTCCCACGTATCTTCATCTCTGATGTGTATGTGTATTTATTTTATGAATGCTTGAAGTTCACAATAATAACCGTGAAATGTATAGTTCAGTCAATGGTTAATGTATAACCATGCATAATAGAATGGTTAAGATATGATTGCCGGTTGGGAGCATTTTCTGATTTAGTTCATGTTGATTATAATTAGTTTAGTTACATTGACTAAGTTTATAAGTCCAACATCATCACTTGCTCCGAAGTACAAGGGAGGCAAACATTATCTTCAAAATGTAATTTGTTCTTATTCACATACAAATTAATGTAGATTGAGCTTTAAGCCCTGGGTTGTTTTGGTTAGGTTCTTAATCATATACTCTTTCTATTTTTTTAGAACAATTAGATAGTATTAAAACAACTGTTTTGATGAAGTGAGGTTGAGATTGCATTGTGGCGTTGAAAGGCATTTGGTTGTTGTAGTTGAAGTAGGGTTCAGGGATCAAATTTGATGGGAAGGGTTATATTTCAATTTTAAGGGTTAACTTTATTTTAACCTTTTTACATTGACATGTTAATTTAAACTATTCTTTTCACTTGAAAATGAAAATAACTAAATGTAAATTGTTAGTTGGGATTTATTTTTTGCAGTGCTAATGCTATGTATTGAAGCTCTGAGAAAATTATTAAACATATATGAGAATCTTTCTTCATAACACTAAAGTAAGGTAAAGAATTCCCACTAACCCACCCCGGACCAATCAATAACCCTCTCCCTTATTTTTTCTTATCTCTTACAAAAGAGACTCATGCTGAGGGTACAAATCTATATGACATTGAAATAAATTATTACTACAGTGATTTCTTACAGTGCAGAAGAAGATGCACGCAGATTTGTAGAAGATGGGTACACATGTTGTGTCAATTTTCACATGCAACTCTATGTGACTAATTCTTAGATCTGAAAATTGCTTTCTAGTGATCTAAGAGTAAAATCCTAGTTGTTATCATTGTACAATTTTACATTGAAAATTCTTGACTGAAATTATATGCAGCGGAAACACAAAAGATCAGAGATGAATCGTCAACACATATGAGACACAATATTTCTGTTTTGTAACCTTGTTAACTTCAGAAATTCTGAGGGCAAAACCAACCCTCCCAACCAGTACAATATCACCAAATATGAGGACAACCTTGTCCTCTTAGCCAATACAAATATCACCAAAATTTGAGGACAACCTTGTCCTCTTAGCCAATACAAATATCACCAAAATTTGAGGACAACCTTGTCCTTCAATAACCATACAAATCAGAAAAACCAAACCTCAACAAATATCTTGGAAACTTCTTCTGCCCACAAATTTGTTGCAGACCACTTGTATGACCTGTTGACGTCACCTATCAGCTTGCTCTCTGCCCAGAAAACTATGTACGTGGTTTTCCTTACTGAAACCTGCTTACGTATGCGACTGTGCCCACTTCAACCTGCGTATACGCAATTGTGCCCACTGCAACCTGTGTATGTATGCGTTCGTTCCCACTGTAACCCGCGTACATGCACGAAAAACTGTACAGACACTTTCGTACATTTTGCTCCACTTGTACAATTTTCTTCTTCCTGCGGCTGCCTCTCTCTCCCACACGTGCAGGGTGCTTTTCCTTGCCAAAAACAGAAAATAGAGAGTCTTCAACCCTAGGCAAGATTTTCCATCATGCAAAATTTCCCTTTGCTGAAAACACCAAGCCTCCTAGCACAAGTGCAGACTTACTTATGCTAACTCCATCCTTTCACAATGAAAAAATGTCACAAAGAATTCTCTCCTTTATATACAAGTCCAATGAGTGAGTTTAGGCACCCCTTTTAAACTCAACAATTAATTACAATATTTTATTCCTCTTTGTGGGTGTGACATCCCATCACAAACCCACAAAGCCCATCAACTTGCTCATGAGGCGCTAGCCTAATTCCGAGGCCGATTTCACTGAAACGAAAGGCTAATCTAGTGCCAACGACTATTCCCAGATGCCTGACACCTTGTCCTTTTGTGGTAATACCTCTCGAAGCTACAACAAACAACGCTCCCTCTTAGCGAGGGAGGTATCCCATCCACCATCATCTGGATATACCTTTGTCTCCCACTCTGGAAGTGACTCTGTCTCCTCTACCACAACTGCACTCCAATCCTCTTGACTGGATGCTCCCTCTGTCACTGAAGAAAATCCTGGTCTCCAGTCCTCTTGACTGGCTGCATCCTCAGTCATTGAAGCAAATCTTGTTGTCCAATCTGTCTCACTATCTGCTCTCTCTGTGACTGAAGCAAATCCTACTCTCTTTTCTTCCTAACTGTTTGCCTCCTTTGTCATTGTAGAAAAACTTGGTGAAACAACTGAATCCTCCATGGAGGGCACACAACTCCTAGAAGCCTCTTGCCTCTGTACCTCTTGTCTAGCCTCCTCAACCCATGACACCTATCTGTCAGTCCTGGAAGATGCCTCTCTCCCACCTGAACCTGAGGGGGAACTCCCTCTGAATGTTTGACTCTCTCTCTGAGCCAACTGATTCTCTCTGAGATCGGGCTCCTTCTGAGTCTGTATGCTCCCTCTGAAACTTGACTCCCTCTGAGTCTGCACAACCTCTGGAGCCATTTGCTCCCTCTAAACCTGCTTATCTCCTATGAAATCTAATCTCCTATGAACAATCTTGGGAGGATGTTCCTCCCTACTGGATCCTGAGGGATAACTCCCTCTGAACTCCGGCTTCCTTTGAGCCTCATCACTGGTGGGGATACTTGCCTCATCATTGGTGGAGCCACCTGCTTCCTCTGTGTTATTGGTGGGACCTCCTGCCTCACAACTGGTGGAGCCACCTTCTCCCTCTATGCTACTGGTGGGGCCACCTGCCTCACCACTTGTGGAGCCACCTGCTCCTCATCTGTCTCTGTGCTCCTGCTGGCCACAACACACATAAGCTAGTCCCTCAACCTATATGGGTTTCCCTCTCTAACTTCAAGAATCATTGTTGATATGAAGCTAGATCCTCTGGGCACAAACAACACCTGTATATCTCGAAATAATATGTGGTACCCCTTTCTCTCAATCTCTAATACTGAGAGAACACTCCTCCCGAGTTCTGGCACCCATAACACATTTGACACCCTCAACACCTCTCCTAACTTCAATTGAATGATACTGTACTAGATCCTTGTACTGCATGCTTGGCTCCTGAGCCAAGCTCCACACACAAGTCTGACCTAGTCTATGTGAAACTGTCAAATAACTCTCGTGTACTTGTCATATGGCAAGATGCTTCACTATCCACCAACTAAGTCCTCTTGTTGGAGACTGTACTTGAAAGGGCGGAGACCAACACGATCTCCCTTTGGAGCCTGTCTGCAACCTTATCAACCTTTGTTGTTGATGCCTACTGCCTTGTTCCCCTTCTCCTCCGGTGTGGACACTGTGAAGCATAATGACCAAAGTCATGGCACTCAAAACATCTGATCTTACTAAGATCCTCCCTTCGCCTCGGCTCTGGAGATGCTTCTATCTCGGGAGAATCTCTCCTGCCCTTCCTAGTGCGGGCTGCAAGGGCCCGGTTCTCATGATTGCTACTCTTCACCATACCATTCATATCATCCCTGGACACCAACTAGGTCTCCTCTTGGATACAATCAATCCATAGTCTATCAAAGTCTGGTAACTTGTCTCATGCACAGATCCCCTACAAAAATGGTTCCCAAGACCTGGGAAGACCTCTCAACGCCACATTCACCAACTCAACATCCTCCACCTTATCATTGATGACCACAAGTTGATATGAGATCTGTGTAATCTTCATAAGATAGTTCACAATCGTGTCCTCATTAGACATCCTGACAACTTGAAGCTGATGCTTCAAATGCAACTTCTTGCATGTATTCCCATTTTGGTATAGACCTACTAGAGCATCATACATCTCCTTGGCAGATGTCTTCTCAACAATGTGAGGAATCAAGTGATCCTTCACGAATTTTAGCAACACTCGCTTGGCCTTCACTTCCCCCTTCTTGTGAAATGTCAAATCTATTGGATTAGTCGGGCTAGGAACCACATCCTCAACATACTCTTTGAGGTCATTCTCCTCCAACAAGAGAAGAACCCTATCCTTCCAAGCCCAGAAGTTTGTTGCCCCTTCTAACCTGTCCTCATGCTTCAATGTGTTCACCATCTTGATCTGTCGAGAACAAAACAAGAAATCTGCAACCAATTGTAGCAGCTATGTGTTTGAAAGATGATCCCCTTCTCTACAAATCCCAAGCTTTGATACTATGTCAATTTTCACATGCAACTTTATGTGACTAATTTTCAAATTTTCAAATTGTTTCCTAGTGATCTAACAGTAAAACCCTAACTGTTATCACTCAACAATTTTACACCGAAAATTATTGACTAAAATTATATGCAACGAAAGCACAAAAGATCAGAGATGAATCATCAACACATATGAAACATAATATTTCTGCTCTGTAACCTTATTAACTTTAGAATTTCTAAGGGAAAAACCAACCCTCCCAACTATTGATGATTGCAGCTATGTGAGACATTCTCTAGCTTACAAACCTATGAGATGTGGATCATTGCAGCTATGTGAGTCTTTCTCTCTGCTTACAAACCTGAGAGAAAGCCCCTAAGAAGGGTACATGGTTCCTGCCTGAGACATAGTTGGAACGTAGAGATGACCTCCTCCATTCAGAGAGTTGAGAAGAACTCCAGATGATTATCGAGTGGGAAAGACGATCTATTGAGTTAGATGTGCCTGTGGCTGAGCACAACATGAACGTGTGAAATCCCAAAGTGCTGGGTGCATCGTCATGTGAACATAAATGAAGATGATGTATTAGCCTCCTCCGAGCAGTAGAGTTGACGAGAAGAATCCAGATGATTCTCCTGTGTGAGGCAGTGGGAAAGAATATCTGTAGAGTGGACGTGCCTGTGGACGAGCACATGTGAACGTGTGAAGATCTGGTTCTTTTGTGTAATGCAGTGAACCAAAGATATGACATCCCTATGGATGTGCCCCTAGTGGATGAACACTAGTGGGTGTATCAGATCCCTTGCTATATATTGTTCAAGAGTCAGGCATGCCTGTAACCTTAATTGCTATGTAAAGGGTACAGGTTGGCCCTAATTTAATGTGATTAATAATAAATGTAAAAGATAATTAATTTGGTTAATATTAATAATAATAATAATAATAATAATTATTATTATTATAATGTGACTTAGAGAGGTCGGCCCCGTTGAGCCAATATACACTTTTGTTGATAGGACAAGTCTAATATAAGTAAAGGAAGATTCCACATTGTGGAATCATATCTTTCTTGTGAGTTTGGAAATTTCAACAAGTACACTTCTTTGGGAAAAGTGCGCACCTCTCTTGGGTGCTAGAGTTCTAGGGTTTGAAGCACCCTCTTGTGTGTTAGGGTTTATCTTGGTGGTGAAGGTCTTTCTCTTGAAGAATATAGCAAAGGATTTGGCTGGGTTTTCTTCCCTTGTTGAGAAGGATTTCCCAGGATACATCTTGTGTTCTTGTGCATGGTGCTTCTTCTTGTGATCTTGGTTGTTGCAACATTCATGGTTATGGTTAAATGCTAAAATGGAATGAACTTCATGCTTAACCTAACTTATTGAAAAATCAACACCAACCACTACAATATCACCAAATCTAAGGACAACCTTGTCCTCTCAGCCAATACAAATATCACCAAAATCTGAGGACAACCCTATCCTCCAATAACCATACAAATAAGAAAAACCAAACCTCAACAAATTTCCTGGAAACTTCTTCTACCCACAAATCTGTTGCAGACCACCTGTACGACCTGCTAACACCACCTGTCATCTTGCTCTCTGCCCAGAAAACTATGTATGCGGTTCTCCTTATTGAAACCCACATACGTACGTGATTGTGCCCACTGCAACCCACATATGTATGTGTCTGTTCCCACTGCAACTCACATACATGCACGAAAAATTGCACGACCACTTTTGTACGTTTCGCTCCACTCGTACAGTTTTCTTCCATCTGCAACTGCCTCTCTCTCCGACATGTGTGATGTGCTTTTCCCTGCTAAGAACAAAAAATAGAGTCTTCAACCCTAGGCCAGATTTTCCATTATGCAAAATTTCCCTTTACTGAAAACACCAAGCCTCCTAACACAAATGCAGACTCACTTATGCTAACTCCATCCTTTCACAATGAGCAAATGCCACAATGACTTCTCTCCTTTATATACAAGTCCAATGAGTGAGTTTAAACACCCCTTCTAAACTCAACAATTAATTAGAATATTTTATTCCTCTTTGTGGATGTGACACCTCATCACAAACCCACAAAGCCCATCAACTTGCTTATGAAGCCCTAGCCTCATTATGGGGTTGCTTTCACTGAAACAAAAGGCAAATTTGGTGCCAACGAATATTCTCACATGCCTGACACCTTGGCCTCTTGTGGGAATACCTCCCGAAGCTACAACAAACAACACGTTGATTTGCAGAAGATGGGTACATGTGCGACGGATCTGCAGAAAGATGGGTAAATACGAGTTTAGACCCTCCCGCTTTCTTTCTCTCGTAGAAGAAGACACGCCATGCCCATGCTACAAATATATATAACATCAAAATAAATTATTATTAGAGCAATATCTTATCGTGGAGAAGAAGATGCACATGAATATGCAGAATATAGAGGTGCCCAACGAATCTGGGTAAATACCAATCATAAATCCGAGCAGGTAGAAATAAGGCACATGTAGGTACTATTCATAAATTTAAGTAGCAAGAAGATGGGGCTCATTCAAATTGAAATTTTTAGCTTCTCTCTGAGCAACAAAATAATTCACCACAATCAAAGTATTTGATCTTCAATCTCCATCACTAAATTATAGCTTCAATAAATAGGAGATACTTGCATGCATGAGCTCCATGAAAATAAGATTTTATTGTGTAAAAATGATAACAATTCTTTTTTTTAACTGACATGGCAAAGGAAAAAATGCGAACATTCCTTTTTTTATTGTTAAGGTATAGGGGAAATGACTAATAAAAGAAAAAAACCCATAAAAACAATGACAAGTAGAACATATATGAAAATTTTCCTTACCCTTCAATTGAAAACATCTGAAGTAATTTTCATTTCAAATTTGACAAGCGATTTTTTATTTTAATTTTCATTTGCATGGGAAATAATTTTATGCCCTTCTATGACAGGCTAGACGGCTCTTGACGGGAAATGACAGCTTCAATTTGGATCCCTGGTAGGGTTCGCAATTGGCATTGATTTTCATGCAGTTGCTTTTTGTGTGTTTGCAACATTCAATCATGGGAATTAATGTGTCTGTGTGTGTGTATCACCATGATATTTGAATGAGAGCTCATACATAATATCTCTTTCCAAAGGCATCGAGCATTGAAAGGATACTTGGAAGTACTTGGCGAGGCGATTGCCTTGCTCCTCTTTAATGTAGTTACCCCACATATACAAAACATCTGGGGTTGTCTAGTATCAACTTGTTTAAAGACAAATTTAAAAATCATTGTTTGGAATGTTTCTATGGTTACAATAGTCAAGTCATAGCGGAGATAAATTAATAACAATAGATGTGTAAATATTATTTGTGGTTTTGTGGGAGGTTTGGGCAAATAAAGTAGCAAGCTCCCTTTTGTAAGTAGTGAGATCCCTGTTTGTGTCGAAGTCGGGGAAAGCATTGGCAAACATAATGAAGGTGGCTTAAGAGTAAAATCCTTTGGCTGGTTTGTTGTGTCGAAGCCAGGGAAAGCATTGGAAAACATAATGAAGGTGGCATAGGAGTAAAATCCTTTGGCTGGTCTGTTGTGTCGAAGCCAGGGAAAGCATTGCAAACATAATGAAGGTGGCATAAGAGAAAAATTCTTTGGTTGGGCAATCAACGTTGTTTTTGTGTTTTAGTGGCTCATTGAAAATGTTCTGGATTATCACTGATGCCACCGATCCTTGTCCATTGGGAGAGGATGTGGGAGGGTTGGGTGTGAGAATGTTAGGATGTGTTTTAATATTGTATAGTGGATTGATGTAATTTTGTACTTGTGTCATAATGATGATCATTATAACATCATTTGTGGGGCACTTATACATGTAACATGACCTCGCTAGACTTTTGTAATATTGCATATGTGCATATGGAGATGTTTTTGAGAGTTATTTGGTGGTGACATGTCTTGCAGGTAATGGTGGCCTACACTCATAGTTCATTCTTATCCACTACTTCTCCCTTACTATTGACGAGCTTATCATCAACCTTTATGGATTGGTTGATCTCCACCCTTGATTGTGCCTTATGATCAATGGTCCATGTTTCTCATGGTTATTATAAATTGAGACAATTGGTCTTGAATCAAAAAAAGAGTGGAGGGTGGCTTATGGTATTGATCATTAGCCTGGACCCTAGGGGTAGGGGTCCTTAGGCTAGATCATCCATATGCTTGAGAGTTGTATGGATCCCATTTGAACTTCATACATTTGTTTGCTCTAGCTATTGTCACTTGGGAGAGTTATATGAAGAATAAGAAGGCCTTGCTTACGTGGATGTTTTCCCACCTTGGGGTTTTACCATGTAATTTTCTTGTCTCCTCTCTCTTATTTGATAGATCTACTTTTATTTATTTGATGCTTTCCATAGGAGTTTGGATAGGCTAGATCTTGGTAATATGTTTCTACATATTTTTCTTGGTCTTTTAGGGAGTTGATCCTTTGCATTAGCTTTGGGAATCTTGCTTGCAATGTGATGACATGTTGTTGCACCATCCCCATTTTCTACAACACATGTCATTGGGGCAAAGATCCCCCCATGCTTGTTCTCTGCGTTTCTCTTGTTAGAACAATAGGTGTGCTCATTTCACCGTAGACAATATAGCAATATTGTCACCCAACCATAGGCACAAAGGCCACCCCCGAGCACCTTAACCTTGACAGACAGAATAATTCTGGAAGGAAACCCTAGAACCAATAACCAACCAAGGTAACATACCTCTCTCCAAAGCTAGTGTACCAAGCAGAAAGTCCAAACCATAACCAAAGACCAAGTCACCACTCTAGCAGCTACAACTCTCCTCTAGTCATGCGCACCACTTGTCCTTATGAAGTTGTGAGAGTGAGTGTGATAAATGAGCTCTAGTGCCCTCTTATTTATAGTCCTCCAAGTGACCTAACTGGGTCGACTTCTACTTCTGGAGGATAATAATTTAATATGAATTATTATCTTGAGCCGACTTGTCTTCTAAGGTTATTTCCTAATCTTCTAGGGTTTCTCTTGCTTCCTAGAATATTCTAGACTCGTCAAAGGTTACACGTAGAGGTTAATACCTCCCACAACTTCCGTAATATCAACACTCTCTTCTAGCTAGAGAGGTATTAAAGGCAATGGTCTTGAGCACAAACAAACCATTCACCTGGTAGCATCATCATAGCCACATAGGCTATCTCATGATCAAATCACGAGCACCATCATCACTATCCAACTAGATAGTCTCTATGGAAATCAGAACAATGCCATCCAACTACTATCCAGTGGTACACAACCACTCCTAGTAGCACACGACGACTAACTAGTGACACATAGTCACTACCAATGGATCAAATCCACCACAGTAGCATACAACTATTGTCCAGAGACATACAGTCTCCAATATCATCTGATATCAACAATGTCATGATATGAACTGAATCATCTGGGCCACTCTTCCACTCACATCTGTAAGATCTGGAAGAGCATCTGCCCTCAGAAAGTTAAACATTAGCCATGGGCTTGTCTGGACTATTCTTCTCAAGCATAGAAGAATAATTGTCCCTGATTTATGAACCTGGACCATTCAACCTAACCGAGCCATTCTTCCGGCACTATTCAAGTGCAACCTGGAGAGAATGAGTCTGCCCTAGGGAATGACTGCCCCTGATTGCTGAACTTGGACCATTCAACCTAACTGGGCCATTCTTTCGACACGATTCATAGTGCAACCTGGAGAGAATGAGTCCGCCTTAGGGAATGACTGTCCTGCACCAACCTCCTACATCAGACCATTCTTCGAAACTGCTCACAACTATGAACTTCGAAAGAATAACTGCCCGGAGAGGCAACCCATTCTGCTTGACCACTTCTTAGAGTGACTACCAATGAGAATGACTTTCCTAGACCATTCCCCCACATTGGCCACAAGGGGAATCGCTGTCTACGGTACATCATCAATCTGTCGGACTATGACTGTCCGTTTTGGACCATTGTCCGAACTTGAAAATGACTGTCCATCAAAAATATTGGACCACTTTCTAGATTGGAAAGTGACTACCCAACCTGGACCATTTTCCAAACTGGAAAAATGACTGTCCATCAAGAATCTTGGACCACTTTTCGGACTGGAAAGTGACTCCCCAACCTGGACCATTTTCCAAATTGGAAAAATGACTGTCCATATATCAATAACATATTAGTGCTCCCTCCCAACCTGGGGAGTAATCACTTCCCTTTCCAATAAGGAAGTCATCTCCATGAGTCCCGGCTTGTCCCTTATGTACACAAACTTTTCATCTTGGACAGAGGCTTTACCAAAATATCTGCTATTTGCTCATCAGTGGAGATATACTGGAGAACTACTTCTCCCTTCTGGACTTTATCATGCAGAAAAGAATGCTTGATCTCAATGTGCTTTGACCTGTCATGGAACACCGGGTTCTCTGAGAGCTTTACATAGCTCTGGTTATCACAATATATCACGGTCGAATCCAACCCCTGATCAAATAGTCTAGAAACGGCTTACGGAGCCACACTGCTTCTGTACAAGCATCACAAGCTGCAATATATTCTGCTTCTGCAATGCCGAGTGCAACAAACTTCTGTTTCCTGCTAGCCCATGATATCGTGGCAAAGCTCAAACTGAAACATATCCAAGAAGTACTTCTTCTGTTATATGCACTCCCTGCCCAATCTGAATCGATAAATTCATGCAAATGTATATCATAACTCAAACGTCCCACGAAGATATTTCAATTTTCAAGGCATGCTTTGCAACTATTCAATTTTCATTGCTAGGTTCCACTTGGAAATGGCTCAACATATTTACAACAAAGAAATTGTTCGTCCTAGTATTCATCGAATACATCAAGGAGCCAATCAATTACCGGTACATGGACAGGTCTAATGGATCAGAGTCTCTCAACTTCTTCAGATCTGTCATCATGGGAGTTTGCCATGGATTTGCAATCCATCATCCCAGACTTCTCAAGAACCATTTCAATACACTTCCTCTGTCATAGGAAGTTTTCACCACACTTATGTTGTACATGAGAGGTTCCGCACCAGGTTGCTTGAATCCATACAAGGTCTTCTTCTATCTGCATACATGGGTCTCTTTCTGATATACCTCAAAACCTTGAGGTTGTTCTACATATGTTGCTTCTTCAATTACTCTATTGAGAAGAACATTATTTACATCCATCTGATGTAAACTCCAACCCATGGATACTGCAAGAGATATAATGGCTCAGCTAGAGGTATATCTGGTTACTGGAACAAGCTATCATCATAGTCTTCTCCCTCCTTCTGGGAGAACCCTCTAGTTCCAAATCTCGCCTTGTATCTATCAATGCTTCCATTCATAAGTCTTTTTTACAATTTCTCACATACATTGTTCTTTATCACAAGCTCCTTCCATTCCTTTTGTTTCACTGCTTCTAGTGGGTTCAAAACATGCTGGTAGTCTTATGATTCTCGGTATAATAATTGGTTCAATTGGTTGTTTTGAATTTTCTTTCTTTCTTGGAATCTTCATGTTCTTCCTCATCTTCAATGTTGGAGTCCATGGAATCTTCTATAGATTCTATGCCCTTCCTTTCTGAAGGTTCCAACTTCTTCTTTTCATCATAGGAACATAATTGTAGATGGACAACCAAGGATATTGAGGGCTTCTTTTCGAAGAAGACTTCTTCTAGAGTCAAACTGAACACATGCTGCTTATCATGGCTGCTACTTCTAATGAAGAACATGGACATATACTTCATAGTCTTCACGGGTTCTTTAATGGATCACATCATTGAGGATTAACTCCCTCCTAATCTTAGCTTCATGCCCGGATGAACAATATGGATGCTCTTCTTTTGGAAATCTGCAACCAACTCCCTTCATCCGAGAGAGTCCATGCTTCCGTTTGCATCCTTCTTGCTTTCTGTAAAGTGTCACGAGTCTATTCTAGTTTCCTCTTGATTACTGACTTCTTTCTGATCTGACTCCTTCCAGGTCTTTTCAAGTTTGGTTCTGATTGTGACCCATTTGACAATTGTTACTTATATACAATTTTAATAGCTTCCACAAGGATTGTCACCAAAGGTAGTCAATGTACTTCATCCTTGTCAAATACATTACTGGTAGTCATTGTAATGGCAATCCTTATGTTTTTCTTCTCCCATAGGTATTGTTTCATTGACACTGACCATCTTATCTTCTAAGAAATAGATACACATGATATGTATGTAAATATGGTATGTGCAAGGACTATGTTACAGAAGAATATTGTTACCATGACTAGTAGAAGAAGTTTGCTTCATCTTGCTTGACTTTCTTTGAAGGATCCTTTTCTTTGGCAACTTATGCTTCGTGTGTTTCCTTGCTTTTCTTTAAATCAAGACACTGGTTCCTGTAGTGACCATATTTTCGACAGCTGAAGCATTGTATTTTTGACATATCTTGATTTGGTTTCTTCCTTGAATCAAACTTCTTCTTATTCCTGAATTTCTTGAACTTCGCTGTGTAGGCTTGATCATCATCTTTCTTTTGGGATTTCTCTTTTATGCTAATCCTTGATTCTTCTTGTGCACAACAAGTCCAAATTTCTTCAAATGTAGGATATTCCGTTCTTGTGTTCATACTTGCGGAAAATGCATCCCATGTCTGGGGAAGGTCATTAAGTACTATATTTACTGGTTCTTTTTTTGAAACGATTTCCTCAATAGCTTGTAGTTGATCCCTTAACTGAGAGATTCTTACAAAGTATGATGTTATGCTGTCATCATCATTCATTTTCATGTCACGAAGCTCATTCTTCAGACTCATCACTTGTCCAATATTTTTGATCGAGAAGAGGTTAGTTAAGGCATCATACATCTTCTTAGATGAGTCAATATGAGAAATGTAGGGTATAAAATGGTCCTTTACAGAGTCCACTATGATGCTCATAACATTGATGTCATTGTCCTTGAACTTCTCCATAACTGCAACGTTTTGAGGTTCATTCTCTTTTCCCGCTTCAAACTGTGGTTCCATGATCTTTCCTTTCACGATATCCAACACTTTATTCTTGGCAAGGATGAGGTCAATCCTTGTCTTCCATGCTCTGAAGTTAGAAGCCCCTTCTAACTTGTTTTCTAACTTCATAGAGTAAGTCATGACTGCTTTGACTTGGTCAAATTTTGACTTTGACTTGGTCAACCTTTGACTTTGACCAAAAACTCAAACTTGACGCCTTGGCTTGCTGAGAGTACCAGGAGGTGCGCAAGGCTAGGGCACACTAGGTTATCCAGGAATTAGGTCAAGTGCTTCACTTAAGGTGTCTCAACACGAGGGTTAGGGTTTCGTTGCTGCAATAAAACTTTGACTGCAACTGCAATTGCAACTGAGCAAATCCTCCCAATCTACCTTCGAGTGGTTAGACCGTCTGAAGATAGTGTGGGCCCACAACTTGTTAGAATAATAGGTGTGCTCATTTCACCATAGACAATATAGCAATATTGTCACCCAAGCATAGGCACAAAGGCCACCCCCGAGCACCTTAACCTTGACAGACAGAGTAATTCTGGAAGCAAACCCTAGAACCAATAGCCAGCCAAGGTACCGTACCTCTCTCTAAAGCTAGCGTACCAAGTAGAAAGTCCAAACCATAACCAAAGACCAAGTCACCACTGCAACAACCGCAACTCTCCTCCAGTCATGCGCACCACTTGTCCTTATGAAGTTGTGAGAGTGAGTGTGACAAATGAGCTCTAGCGCCCTCTTATCTATAGTCCTCCAAGTGACCTAACTGGGCCGACTTCTACTTCTAGAGGATAATAATTTAATATGAATTATTATCCTGAGCCAACTTGTCTTCTAAGGTTAATTCCTAATCTTCTAGTGTTTCTCTTGTTTCCTAGAATATTCTAAACTTGTCAAAGGTTACACGTAGAGGTTAATACCTCCCGCAACTACCGTAATATCAACATCTCTATCAACACCGAAGACAAACTCATCATTGCTATTGCAATTAAGGCAATTGTTGTCGCTAAGAGACTCATCGACTTAATTTGTTGGACCCTAAATTGTCTCAAGTCAACTGACGTGAAGTGCTTTTGATTTTCATCTTTGCATGTCATCGATTCCATGGGATGACTTACGCAATGATGATGTAAGAAAAATTGAATTGGACAAACCCTTTCAGAGCTTCGCTAACTTACACCTTAATTACAACCACTAAACTTAAGATGAATCTGCGCTTTTGTCTTCAATTATTCACATTGATATGTGGAATGCTCAAAATGACAGAAGCTCCCCTTTCCTTGTCCAATATATCCATCCCTAATTCCCCTCGACACATTGTTGGATTAAAATTGAACAAGAGAAAAACAAAAATAAACCATAATAAATAGATTAGAAGTGAAGCATTCAAGGGTTATAAATCACTATGGACAATAAAACAGAGGGGTGGCACATGCCATTGCAGATATTCAAGACGTTGGGTAGAAGGAGTTTGGGCATGGTCTCCTCCTTTTCAAGGTTTTGGTCTAAGGGGCACACCTAGGTGGAGCTTTGGAATGACCTTTGCATCGTACGATGCCCTTCACTTACTCCTATGGAAATTTCCAACATGTAAGAAGCCCATAGTTACATGCAACTATATGCTTTTTGCTACCAATCATAGATGATATGTTTAAATTCACAATCATTGTTTGCAAGGAATAGTAGGGGAAGGTGCTTGCCTAGGCGAGGACACATAATTTGTTGACAATTGGCAATGCGAAGGTGCTTGCCTAGGGGAGGACACATTTTTTCCACAATTGGCGATGTTTAAGGGTGGTTCGAAGAGTACGCACATAAACATGTTTTGAAATTTTGACCCTTTTCTAAGGATGTAGTCTAAATGTTCTAGTTATTATTCTTTTGTGGACACTTTTTATGACGAGTTTTGCCCAAAATTCGACAGAAATTCAGAAAAATTGCAGATTTTATTGGTTGAGATTACATATTATGGATGCCTTGGGACTTTTGAGGAAGTTGAATTGATTTATGCATTCAAAAACATGATTTAAGCAATGTAAAATTGTAATTTTGCCAACAATTGGGTTGCATGATTCCAGTATTAGTTGCCGAAAAATTGAAAAGTAGAACATTTAGACTAAGCATTGTTAGTGTGTTTGTTTTAACCATCTACCGTATTGGTGTGTTTGTTGAAACCGTAGCTATCTTAAAACACATGAGATAAGCTCATGTTGATTTGCCTATAAAACTGCCCAATTAATCTTAGAAATTTGTTGGGCCTCCTCAATCACATAAATTGAGGACTCTCTCATGTATTCCGATGAGACAGAGATCAATATATCGTGGTTTCTCCTGTGGGAGGTTTGGTTTTGCAGACCTTGGCATACCTGTGGTTTTTTCACATGGTATCAGAGCCTCTTTGCAAACCCCTCCTCAATTTTTTTTTGCTGATCGATTTGTTGTTTTTTCTGTCCCCGCGTCGCTGGTCTTCTTCGGTTTTTTTGGGCGTGGCTCCTTATCTCAAGTTTGTTGTTCTTGTGAGGTCGAAGGTGTAGTTTTTTTTCCTTGCTGCTGTCATTCCTTCTGGTCTCTACGGAAGACAAAGTTGTGATTCTGCTTTTCCGCAGATGTGAATTTGGACAAATTAAAAGGGGAGGCTTAGGAGGCATCGCAAGGAAACAAAAAGGGAGTTGTAGCCATTGCATCTTCCCACCATCTTACTATTAGACGACCATAAAAAACCGCACCTTGCCGAAGATTGACATTCGACACCCGTAATTGCTCTCCTTTGCCACATTGTCGTGACCTGCCCCTGCGACGGAACACGCTGGGTGGGGATTGATCAATATAAAGTTGGTGGAGCAATCTCTACGACCCTTTGGCATCACGGACCACCAGGGTGACAAGATCCTCTTAAAACAACAAGGTGGGAGAGGCGCTCACCCGTCCTCATAAGCAACTACGACAGTATTGCTACCAGAAGCTCCTCGGTCTCTATTTCTCCGGTGGCATATAGCCCCTGACCGCGACTGTCCTCCGTCACCTTTATCTTACTAGAACCTCTTGTCTTTCCCTATGCCCGGGGCTGTTTTTGTTCGCCTTTATCAAACATTTGCATGCTGTCGTATAATGCCTCAACCCGAGTAGAGCGCGACGTTTCCGGCATAGCACTTTGAGATGGTCGGGATCCATTGAGGAGTTGTTTGATCGTGAATGAGTTGCCAGGGATAGATCGATACAAGGTGTGTTACCGCTTGTAATTTGCCCATCTACACTTGGATCCAAACGCCCAGGTATCATTATTTGCAACAATTATTGTCATTTTTTTAAGAGCTCTTTGTTTAAGAGTCCGAGGATCTAAGAAAGCTTTTTTTATCCTCCAAGAAAGTTGTTTTTGGGTAGGAAAGCTTAGATTTTTTGAGCAAAGCAAATTTAATGTTGGAAAATGTTGGAAAAAACTTGAGGATTTGGATGAAGCCATCCAACAACACAAAATTTCTATGTCCAAACCTTCTTCAACAGGTAAAGGGCATGCTTTGTCTGCTCGGGCCTTATATGCATCTTTAGATAGCTGGATATTTGATTCAGGTGCATCTCATCATATGACTCATTCCATTGAGTTATTACCTTCAACTTTTGATTGTAACATTTCTCAGATTGCCATTGGAGACTCTACACAGCTTGATGTTTTAGGATCAGGCACTATGCAGTTAGATGAAGGGTGCATCAATAACGTTCTTCTTGTTCCTAACTTCTCTGCTAATTTACTCTCATTCTGGTGATGGAAAAACAAGTGTTCTCTTCTGATGATGTAGTCATTCGAGAATTGCAAAATCCTGACATTGTTGTTGCCTCGGGAAAAGTTGATCATAGCTCAAGATTGTACAGGTTTATTTTTCAACCCTTTTCGGCTTCCTCTTTCATCGCACATGCTGATTCTTTGAGTAGGATTTGGCATGAAAGATTTGGACATCTTAACTACAAGTACTTGCAACAATTGAGCACACAAAAATTGGTTCATGGACTTCCCAAAGTTTCTTGTACTAATGGAGTTTGCCCAGGATGTGTTCTTGGAAAACAACATCAAGATCCTTTTCCCAAGGGAAAAGCCTTGCGTGCTACGATACCTCTTGAGTTGGTTCATAGTAATCTCATGATTTTTCCAACTCGCTCATTTTCAGGGGCTAAGTATGCGCTTACTTTCATTGATGACTTCTCACGATGCTCTTGGGTGTACTTTCTTAAGTTCAAGAGTGAGGTCTTCGCTACTTTCAAGACCTTCAAGGATTTTGTTGAGAAGCAGTCCTCTCATTCCATCAAGAATCTGCGCACAGATAATGGGGGGGAGTATGTTAGCCAGACATACAAAGAGTTTTGTAGAGAACATGGTATTTTGCATCAACACTTTGTTCCCTACACCCCTCAACAAAATGGTGTTGTTGAAAGGAAGAACAAGACATTGAAAGAAATGGCGAACTGCATGATTCAGTCCAAGAACATGCCATCTTCCTTCTGGGCTGAAGCAGTGAACTATGCCAATTACATTCAGAATCAGATGCCTCACAAAGCAGTGTTGCATGACTCCAAAGGAAGCTTGGAGTTACATTAAGCCCGATGTCCCTACTTTCAAAGTATTTGGCAGTGCGGTGTGGGCATTAATTCCAAATGAAAAACACAAAGCTATGGAGAAGAAGAGCCAATCATTGATATTTGTTGGTTATTGTGAAGACATTTGATCCAAGATCTTTTCATCGAGTGACTTATAAAGAATTGCATTAAATGAGCATAAATTAAAGTGCACCATTAAAGAAGGAAAAACTTAATAATGAAGAGACATAAGCATCAAATCTGAACACAAAAACTTGATAACGGAGTTCGTCCCTGGTGGACTACGTCTTCGGGTCCTTCTCTCAAATGGGTAGGCTTTTTCATTAACTCAACAAAAGAATTTGGCAAAATACATAAGTATACCTCATTCTGAAATCAAGCTGCAGAAATAATGCTCATATTTGAAAACAGACAACACCACTAAATTCATGGCGTCATATTACTCAAAAATGACTCTCCACGCCTCGATCCGACTTTGGCAATCCCAGGCCCAAGAAGAAATTCGTCTCGGTTTTTGTGCCCTGCAACCTGTAATAAATGCCATTGTACTTGCCTCGAACTACGTGCCCATGCTGTACCACACGCGCGCCTCCTCTACAGGGCTCATCGGATCCAACTCTTAAGTAAAAACCGTGACATTCAATATAATGTATGGGCCTTTGGCCCGTTGGTTATGGCATGAGTATTAAGGCTTAGTGTGGGTAGGAGGTCCCAGGGTCAAACCCGTGGGCCTCCCCCTTTTGGCTTTATAGTTGAAACAATGTATATATATATAATGTTGTTCCACCAACTTTGGCGGTGGCTCTATCCAAGGCGCTAACGGTTAGGACGTGGCCAGATTTGGCGTGGTCCGCCAAATTTGGCAGACCTGCCAATCCATATTTTTTTTCAAAAATTGGATATAGACTGTCATTGGGCTTTTGCCCCTTGCCACGTGGCAACCCTTGATTAGCCCACATGGCAGCCTCCCATTCGACCATGCCATCCACTGCCATGTCATCGTACAGATGCCATGTCATCGTATGCACTGCCAACTCGCCATGCCACGTCATTGTATGGACTACCACATGGCACAATCCTATTGGTCCACAGATTGGTCCGGAAGTGCCAAATCTGTGTGACATGTGGTAGCCTCTGGTGCTGACATGTCACCATGCTGACGTCAGCATGACACGTGTCACCTTCTGCTCCTGCCACGTGTACTGTACAGATGCTGACGTCATTCGTACGGATGCCGATATCAACAGTACAGACGTTGACTCATCCCCCTACTCACTAGGCTAGGCTGACCAAACTTTGACCACAAATATCTTTCGATCCGTAACTCCGTTTGACGATTTGTTTGCGCTGTTATAAATCTTGCAACGCGCTCTTCGTGATAATGTCATTTTCATTGAGTTTTGAGAACTTCGAATTTTTGAACTTTCTTTGTCTGCTAATGCCATTTTGAGCGTCCTGAGTTGCCTATGCGAGTTATGAGTTGTTCTTAGCCTTCTCTGGATCCTTTTTGGATCATGCCTTCCCACTAAGAGCTTTTTGGACCACCAAAAGATTTCATCAATCAACAGATAAGTGAGAGAAGAGTCCCCTCACTTTGTCCTTCTCTATCCACTTTGCTTTGTTTGGATGTGTTCCCTTTAAGCCTACTCGAAGATAATCAACATCACCCCTGCGTGAAGTCCTCGTCTTTCTATCCAGGATGATATCTTCCTTTAACTCATCCAAGTACTCAGGAGCAAATTCATTGACTAAAGGTATTGAAACTTCCTCATCTTGATCCATGATCATGGGAGGCTAAAAAAGTTTCAAGTTCTCTACGTTTACAACCGAGTAAATCTACATATAAGGTGGAAGATCTAGACGAAAATCATTGGTACCACTTTTCTCCAAGATAATGAAGGGTCCATAACGAATGGGCTTGAGTTTCTTGCCTTCACCCTTCAATTTCTCCTTGCTGATGTGAAGCCATACCCGGTCTCCAACCTGGAACTGATGATCAACCCTGTGCTTGTCATGCCGAGCTTTATACTGTGCTTGACTTTTCTCCAACTGTTCCCTGACTGCCTGGTGCACCTGCTAGATCGTCTGGATGAACTTGCGGGCTCTGTCCTCTGTTCTTTCTTCATTTGCATTGGTATCTTTCCCATACATAAAGTCCAAAGGAACCTTAGGTAGTTACCTGCAACATGTCTCAAAAGGTGAACTCTGAGTGGAGGAATGCAAGGCTCGGTTGTACGCATGCTATATATAGGGTATCTGTTCATCCCATAACTTGGGATGCTTGCTACAGTAGCCTCGAAGCAAAAATA
>ML789571.1:128486-142795 GCA_009831015.1 Picea engelmannii
TTTTTTTAGACTCTGAATAGAATGTTTTGGTAGACCTGTGAAATAACCTGAAATAACCTTTAGTATATTTAAAAAAAAATTACGAAACAATATGCTAAACAAAGATCACGGTAATATAGATATTTCCTACAATAGGTGACAGGTCTACTTTGGTCAATGTGCATCATCATTGTGAAGGTCATTGTAAATCATCATCCAATATGTATTTATTACATACTTCTGTATTTATCTCGTAATAGCCTCTCATGTTTATTGCAACGCGTTGGCTTTGCTGGAACACAAACTTGATTCAACTTATACATCAAGCCATCTCTAAGTGTATAGTCTAGGAAAAGGGTTTGATTAGCTGCCATAATATTTTGGATGGTTTCTATAATGGAACCAATTAGTAAGTCACATGACGCGGACACGAGGACCTCCAAAATGCCACACGAGGCTACATAAATAAATAAATATCTGTCTATCTCTCTATATATTCTTTTATGCTAAGGTGTAATGCTCAGGGAGATTGCAGAAACCATTCCCTCTAAGTCTTGTGGGGTAACCAGTTGCTATTGCAGTTAATACCTTCTTTCATTTGAAAAACTGAGGTACTAGTGTCTCATTCTAAATGCTTAATAGGTGAGAGGTTGAGGGGAATGTATATATATATATAAAATTGAAAAGGTCTAAGAGTTAGCTTAATCGGTTAAACCATTCGCTCAAGTCAACATGTCAACTAGGAGGTCATAGATCATAAGTTCAAATTTGGTGGAATATCTTGTAATAATTAGTCACTATTGTGATTAGAGGCTAGGACACAATTGCCTTTTTTTTCGAATTTTTTTGATGTTCTAAGTGTTTTTTTCGAATTTTTTTGATGTTCTAAGTGTTCAACACGTTGGAAAATGTGATGATTGAGTGTCAAACATAGATGGGACTTGTGTCATGTGTGTCCACGTGTTCGACACATGGACACACGACATTCAAGGTTGGGAGGGTGTTAGTAGAGTAACGGTTTTTCCACTCTTCATATGCTACACACCTCACATTGAGGATGTGAAGAACCTTGGCAAGAGGCCTACTAATAAAATCAACCACCTTGTTGGAGTTGTCCTTTTGTATTTAATAATCAAATGAAATTGTTGTATATAGGTTGCCCATTTCAAATAGCACTGCGCTTGTATTTTAAAGTGAAAATTCGAAAATTGAAGGGGTTGATGATTTAGTGTGAAGAATAGATTCCTCACTAAGGATGTAGTGTCACCACTACTTGATTGCTTAAACCAATTCATATAACTCGTCATGGGTGATGTAATTCAATTTGGCATGAGACAAGGCTTTCAAATGATATGCTATTGGGTGGCCTCCTTGCTTAAGAACAATGCCTATGGTTTAGTGGGATATATTTGTCTCTATTTTGAAATGGCCATTGTAGATCTAGGCATGGTAGCACATGGGCAAAACAAATAGCATCCTTTAAGCCCCGAAATGCTCTATTTGTTAGGAAAATTCATAAGAATTTTTTGATTGCTCCATTGATTAAGAGGACAAGCTATGTGGGAGTAATAGCTATTTGTTACGAAAACTCATAAGAATTTTTTGATTGCTCCATTGATTAAGAGGACAAGCTATGTGGGAATAATAGCAGATCAATTTTCAGTGGAAATTGATGCCTCCCAGAAAACATTTGAGTTCTTAAACAATATTTGGAATAAGGCTACTCCTCAAGAACCATGACCTTTCCTTGATTTATATGAATTGTTTTGTCAATGGCAAAACCCAAATATTGGAAAAAAGTTTGCTTAAATAAATATTTCTTCAAATTGGCTTGTAGCTTGTGTTGGAAAACAAGATCTAAGATAAAACTGTACAAACATGACCCTTATGCTCTGTCCATATTTTTATATAAATCTAATTGTCATGGAAGTAGACCACAACAAATTTACCTAGGTGAGTGACGAAGATATCTTTGATAATCTGCATAAAACTAGTAAGAGCATTTGTAAGGCCAAAAGGCATGACCAATCATCCATAAATACCAACCTTGGTTTTTAAGGTTGTCTTCCATACATTGTGTGGCTCTGGCTCTGTGGCTCCATGTGGGCTTGGTGGTAGCTAGAAGCTAAATCAATTTTGGTGAAGTGTTGTGTTCCCTTGAGTTGGTCAAGGAGGTTATCAATCCTTGGGAGCGAATAATGGGTATTGACAATGATTTGATTTTGTTGAGAGCCTTGTAATCTATGCAAAGTCTTCACTCTTTCTTTTCTTTCTTGGAGACAATCAATGCAAGAGATCGAGAGGGTGAGAGCCTTGTAATCTATGCAAAGTCTTCACTCTTTCTTTTCTTTCTTGGAGACAATCAATACAAGAGATCCAGAGGGTGAAGTGCTAGGTTTGATTTTTCATCTTCTAACTTCTTTTATCTAGCGCCCAATGTTTACGCTCTCCACGAGTGTTGTTTTGTATGCTAGGTAATTTGGTAAGGACGAACTTGCAACCAACTCAATAGAATGTTGTATGACCCAGAAGAAAGGGAGTCTTTTGGGTTCCTCATAATCATCAACATATGAGTCTATGAGTTCTTGAATGTGAGGAAGAGGAAGTTTCCCTTTGTTGTTCCCATTGATTTGGTGGTTACATAGTGTTATACATTGATTTGATTTGGTGGTTACATAGTGTTATATATTTGTTCAAGTGAACTTGTCTAACTATCGGTCTACTAGAAAGTAGAGGATTTTCAAAAGAAGAGATGAGCTTGTAGATCTTATTGTCTTTGTGAAGTTTGTAGGTTTTATGGTACCCATCATAAGGTGCGCTTCTGTGAAACTAGTAGAAGTTGCCAAGGATCAAGTCACAATAGTCAAAGGACTAACATCGTAGTCCACCGTGTCCTTGAAGGTTTATTACAAAAAAATATTTGAACATTCGTATGTGATCAAGGTGGGTTGTCCAACGTCCTTGACCCGTCCAAGATAGTACGACTTGGGGTGAATGGAGGTTGGCAGTTTGACCTCTTTAACCAACCTTACTAGATTCTTTTGGTTTGAATTGTCCAAAACCATATAAACTAACATGTCCTTAATCTGATAGTTCTGTGTAAATAGGGATTCCTTATTATTGTCACAACAGTCTTTGGCCATTAAATTTAAGATGAGTTGTGAGTCAATAGAGGTCGGATTTGTAACGTCAAGCTCCATGTCTCCAACTCCATCTCTCCAAATTACCGTGGCTTGTAATACCACGATTTTAACCTCTAGATTATAATAGACTAAATCATGTATTATTTGTAATGAGGTGGTTTATTTAATGGGTGTCAAGCAAGGAGCTCTAAGTTGTAATGTTTTTATAATTTAACATGTAAATATGCTTTGTAAGTATTCCTAGCTTGGAGCCCTTTGGCTCCAAGTCAAAGGCTCAATAAGCGAATTCGCTTAATAGTATAAGTTGTGGGTTTGAATTTGCTTAATAGTCTAAGTTGTGGGTTTGGTTGCAGTGTTATGTTTAAATGTTGTAAAACCAAATCATAGTGAATAATATACTAAATATCAAAAAGTTGCTTGGGAGCAACAAGGGGCTATGAATCCATGAGAAGAAAAGAGGAAAGAAGGTCTTTGGGAAGAGTAACCATTATAATACTTGGGAAGCAACAAAGGGCTATGAATCCATGAGAGGGGAAGAGAAAAGAGGGACTTTGAGAAGAGTAACCATTATAATATTGCTTCCCATGTCCTTTAGAGAAGCACTGCCCTTTTGCCCATGCTTTATTAAAGAGGTCTCTCACCTATCTTTGACTTATGTGTACTAGGCAAATCTATCACATCCTTGGGAAAGTCCAAGTTGTGGGTTTGGTTGCACTGTTATGTTTAAATGTTGTAAAACCAAAGCATAGTGAATAATATATTAAATATCAAAAAGGTTGCTTGGGGAACAACAAGGAGGCTATGAATCCATGAAAGGGGAAGAGGAAAGAGGGTCGGCTATGAATCCATGAGAGGGGAAAAAGAAAGAGGATCTTTGAGAAGAATAACCATTATAATACTTGGGGAGCAACAAAGCAACAAAGGGGTCATGAATCCATGAGAAGGGAAGAGAAAAAAGGGTCTTTGGAAAGAGTAACCATTATAATATTGCTGCCCCATGTCCTTTAGAGAAGCACTGCCCTTTTGCCCATGCTTTATTAAAGAGGTCTCTCGCCTATCTTTGGCTTATGTGTACTAGGCAAATCTATCACATCCTTGGGAAAAGCATGAGGGCATGTCGTCCTCATGCATGGGAAATACATAATGTGTAAATTCCCGAGAAAGCTCTTCTCCCATTATGGTTGTTCCACTCTCCCTCATGCTGCAAATAACCCTGTATGGTTCTCCGTGGCTTCCATTGCCTGCAATTCGGGCTAGCAAACCTGTGAGCTTGAGAGCTGTATGCTAGCAAACCTGTGAGCTTGAGAGCTGTATGAGCCTGTGGTAGGCTAAGGGGTTTGGTGGCTGGTAGAAGACAGATTGTGTTCATTTTGAGGGAGAATCTATGGCTGTAGACTGAGCAGAGATACTGGCCATCTTGAAATCCCTTTACCCACTTATTTGAACTGACTGTTGATTGCAAGTGAGCCATAGTCTACCAATTCTAGGTATACCCAATGAGCAATCAGCAGCTCAGAGTCTTCATGCCTACATTGATGATTGGAGCACTGGAGGGGATGGATTCTTGAGGGACTGTATAGCAGAGAAAGAAGATCCTGATCTTATGTTGTGTCTAGCTGAGAGGAAGAGGTCCATGGCTGATTGGAGGTTGAGCGAGATGCTTGGAAGAGTTTACCTGAGAGGAATCATGGTAGAGGTCCATGGCTGATTGGAGGTTGAGTGAGATGCTTGGAAGAGTTTCCCTGAGAGGAATCATGGTAGGTGTCTGGTTCTCACTGATTTTTGAATTTTTGAATATTGTGGGTTTTGATGGGTGAGAAACAGAGTCAATAGCCATCTTTACTCTTGTGGTCTCATAGCCCAGGTTGGGGTGGAATCTTCAACAGATTTATCCGGTTGGGTGGTGAATCGCTCCTTTGCAACCAGTATGGTGGAAGCATTATTGAGAAAGATAAGTTCTCATATCTGTTTTAGATTTTTGTCATTTAATTTCCTTGCAATCTTGCTTATGTGGTTTATTTTAAAGGAATGGCTTAGAATGATGGAAATGTTGCTAATAAGCATGATTGTAAATCTGGGTTGGATTTCTATTAAGAGTTTTGTATATGCAATGTTAATTTTGCATTTGCTTTCTTTTTTGCATATGAATTCTGTGTGATGTTGCTTAGAGGCCTAATTGGCTCACAGTTGGAAATTCGATTTGTGAACAAAGAAGTAATTCTATTTGAAGTGCCCCGATGGTCAAGGGAGGTGTCCGGGTATGCTAAATTGCTACTCAGCAAGTTGGGCCTGAGCCTTCTTGTCTGCCTTGGCTTGCAATGCATGGCTTTTTTCATTGGAGTGGTTGTAAGCTCTATGATAAGTACAACACTTCTTGCCATTGCTAGTGAAAGGGGTGGCCACTGGCACTCACATATCCCTTATTTTGTCCACTGTTATTAGGTTGAGTCTTGACAACAAAAGGGGAGGGGAGGGGGGAGGAGGAGGAGGAGGAGGAGGGGTTTCTTTTGAGTGGCCTGATTAGTTGTAGGGAACTTAGCTTCAATTTTGGAAGCTAATTGGAAGGTTTGTTTAACGAGAAAATGGGGAAAAGTTCCAACTCCTTTCTAATGTTTTTTTTTTTAATTTTTTTAATTTTTAGTTTATTTATTTCTATGTTTGGCGGAATCAGCAACTAGTTGGGCACGTACTCGTGTTATACGTGGTCGTGTTATCCAACTGCTACCACTATAACCTTCAGGTGTGCCCACGATGCCCCTTACACGGCACACAGGATAAGTCGGGGGATTTGAACTCGAAACCTCATAGAACTTCATATTCACAGCACTTGCCAATTACGCTGCCCCCCGGGGCAACTCCTTTCTAATGTTGGGAAACAGACCTGATCTGAATTAAATGCGGAGTGTCTCCTAAGGGTTCTGTAGCTCGAGCTGGATGGAGATCTTGTTAAAGGCTTTGATGTACTACTAGACAGATTGACCAGGGAATTGTCTGATTTGTATCGATCGAGCTAGCATCACATCCTGGTACACTAATGGGTAGAACCTTTTTCGGACAGTAGCCTTGAAATCATCCCAATTGGTGATAGATTGCTAGTTATTGGGTGCTAGTATCGTAGTATGCATCTGCCACCAGTTTAAAGTTTGTTCCTCTATATGTACCTCTGCGATTAATATCTTTTGAGCTCCAATCATATCAGCTTCAGTCTCGAAGTATGATTTGATACTGTGAATCCAAGAGTCTAGCTTGTCCCCATTAAGAGATCCATCAAACTTTGGGACTGAGATCTTTACATCCAGCTGGAAGGGTTGCTGGAAATGAATATAGCCATTGGTATGTTATGCTGTGGAGGAGTCTGAGGTGTTGGTTGTTGCTGTAGGACCTGCTGTGGATTCTGTTGTTATGTATCCAACATTTGCAAAATAAGGACATCATATCCTGCATCATTTTGGTTTGTAATTCCTTTTGCTGCTGTCTCTGTTCAGCAAAATGCTTTGCCAAGACCTGAATAAGCTTGGAGTCCTGGATAGAGTAGAGTTTTGGACTTGGACCGCGACATGACTTATTGTCATGGGGATAAGACAGTTTATGCTGAACACTGCCCACAAAAGTGGGATTCCGCTGGTTTTGGCAAATTTTCAGAAAAAATGTGAGTGTTGAAAATTCAACTAAGTTTGGCTGAATTCCAGTGGAACAATCTCAGGGATTTGATAGGTTTTGACAATTCTGCCAGGTTTGGCCAGAATCAATGGAATTGTAGGAGGGGCAATTTTTTTTACCTGAAATTGACCAAATCATGGTGAATATCTACAGAGATTCTTCTGGTTTTTTGGAGACGGCGTATGCTGCTGTTTTTTTTTCTGGAAAATTCTGTACAAAATCGAACGATTCTAAAGGGAAAACACACAGGTTTCCTGTAAATAATTCCGGAAGTTGCCTATGTGCTTTTTACTAAAAGTCTTTGGTGTGGATTGTGTTAAGAGTTCTAGGTGGAATATTTGGTGAGAGAATCTCTTAAAAAAACTAGATCGCTGCTGGTCGTCAAGCTCCCATACCAATTGATTTATACAAAGTCAGACAGCCATGCATATACTATTACTCACACACAAGAAAGGTAGAATGCAAGTACATAAGGAGATTACCAGTGACCACAACTGTACATCGTACGTTTTATATATTGTATTAGATATATGTGAATACAAAATTGGTGGAGAGTGATTCTCTTTGATGAAATTTCTAATAAGATACAAATAAAATACAAAGTGAGGTGAATGGTCATCTTTAGGAATCAAGTTATCTATGAAATATTTTACAATAAGGTAGCGGATACCAAATATAAACTGGAAAAGGACAAAACACAAATATAATACATACATATATATATATATATATATATATATATATACCAAGTCCACTGCAGTAAGTCTCATAGCAAGAATTGTTTTTAAGTGAAAGTCTGAAACATAAATCATTGTTTTCTTGTTGATTTCTTTGTCTTGTATTCAATAGAACCATAAACTAGAATAATCAGTATATGATGTATAGTTATGTTGTAACTCTCCAATCAGTCGAATGATTACTTGAATAGAATTGTAATAGAGACTAATGCTTGATCCTACAGGTATGGATGTTGTGACTGCTATAGCAGCTGTTCCTACCTATAGGCCTGCGGAGCGCATTCGACAGTTCAATGATTTCGCTGAATTTCTAGGGGATGAGAGAGCCCAAAATGCTCGTAATTTATGGAATCGGCCTATTAAGAGTCTTTTAATAAGTTCCTGTGGGGAACTGAAAGTTGCAAAGCCTTCTCTTGCTCCCAATTTACCATAACAGTCAAAGGGGTGAAATCTGGAATGTTAGAAACATGCTTTTTTCCAGGTCTAGTTGCAGGTTTGAAATCTCTTCACTCTGAAGACATCTGGTGTGCCAGAATGTGATGGTACCCAACAGCCCCTCAAAGGACCTGGGGCCCAGTACTTTGGTGAGAGATCACCTCCAGTTCTCCATTTGGTAAATTTTGCCAATACGTTTGTCTACCTGTTAACATCCAACGCATTTTCTGTATGTTGTCTTCGTATTTTCATACATCTTATCCTCCGTCTCTCATGATTATGTTTCTATCGCTTTTACTCTTTTCAGTTATTTGCACTTCGAGAGTTTTTATGGTGGTTCTTTTTTCTGGGAGAGAAAATCAAGCAATGCGAGATAGATACTATGGCTTATTCTGATTCCAGGTTGATCTCTTGGATTCAAGAGATTCTTGGTTGCAAAAAGCACTCGAGAGCATCCTGAGAAAGGAATGTACCGTCTCATCTTTAAAGCAATAATAGGATCCGTGGATACTAAATCTTCGGGACAAATTATCTGTTAATAGTGTCAGCCTCAAAATGCATTACCCTGCATCTTTTTTTATTGCCCAATATATAGACTGTCATCAGTTGGTCCTGCAAAATAGAAGCCACACGTACCTGCATCTCTCATGAACATCAACATTGAAGACTAAGCATTCATTCTAAAGACTGGAGAGGATATGAGTTTCACGCCTTCAGTGCAACTGACTTTAGCAAATTAATATCTTGTTTATAAAATATTCTTTCAAGCCATGCAGTTTAAACAGTTGATGAAATGCTTTTGCTCATAATGTTCCTGTTAATAAGTGAAAAGAAGAAGATTTCAAGTTCCAAGGAATATAACATGCTGACGCATGAATATGTTCCTGAAAAATAAGATGAGAAGAGATTATTTTTGTGAAGGTATTATTTTGGGTAGTAAGCATCTTATCCCACAAAACGGGGAATACTTTGTTAGTGTTGGAATCCCTGGCCACTATCAAGTAAAATGGGGCACTCCTTCATTCCTGAAAATGAGAATGACATGCAAGAGGTAAGATGGGTGTATTACAACAAGCAAATGAATTCACTATATACTTTCACGATATACTTCTTGCTTGTAGCATCAAGTGGCATATTCAAGGGAGCACCATAGAGAGCTAACATTTCTGGGATACTTAATAAACTGAATTTATCTTTATGTTTTCTTGTTTGTGCAGTTATTTCTTGGTTTCCCTCTCTCCATATCAAAGGAGGGAAGTTATCCACTCACTAATTTGGGTTCATATTCTTGGAGACCCCCTATGCACTTTCTTATGTCTTTTCCATTGTCAATGTATTTAGAATGCGCATTTACTGCTCTTGTAGGCGGAGATCAATGCAGTTTCTGTTTTCTAACCCTGGGACTCCATTAATATGTATGCATAGATATCATGTAAAACTTTTACAACATATTTGCATATTTTAATATTGATTTTTTTTCCCTTTTTTTTTTTGCTTATAAGGTCATTTGATTTTTTTCCCTATTAATTGTTACTTATAAGGTCAATTGTTGGTAAATACTTTTAAACTAATCATTGGTTTATAGTCTGCATTAAATTCTTCTCGAAGATTCAAGTGAATTTTTTTTGCTTACAAGGTCAATTGATTTTTTTCCCTATTAATTGTTACTTATAAGGTCAATTGTTGGTAAATACTTTTAAACTAATCATTAGTTTATAGTCTGCATTACAAAACTCTTTTCATTACCAATTCTTCTCGAAGATTTAATTGAAAAAAATGAAACATGCATTTACATGTTCAAAGTGTTGAATTTTCACTATGTTAGGCTCAAGCATGAGGTTTATTTCAATTTTAGCATTTACTTGAACCATAGACAAATGCAGCTACACCATTAACAATTGCTGCAATAACCAAGATCACAAGAAGAAATACCATGCACAAGAAATATCCTGGGAAACCCTTCTCAACAAGGGAAGAAAACCCAACAATTCTTTGCTATATTCTCAAGAGAAAGACCTTCCACACCATAGACCTAGCACACAAAAGGGTGCTCTCCAAAACCAAGAAGGCTAGCGCCCAAGAGAGGTGCGCACTTCAACCCTAGAATATGTATTGCTGAAATTTCCAAAATCACATGTGTGTTGTGTTTTCTCAATGGGGAAATCACCTTTATTTATACTAGACTGGACACATCAAAAGTGGTGTCTATTGGCACAACGGGTTGACCTCAATAACTCAGAATATAATTAATAATTAACATATTAATTATCTTTCACTTTATGGTGGGGTCGACTTGTACCCTTTACATCACAATTTAGGGTTATAGATAAATCTAACTCAGACAATATAGCAAGGGATCTCACACACCCATTAGTGCTCAACCACTAGGGGCACGTCCACCTGTGCTCAGCCACAAGGATGTCCAACTCAACAGATCTATATCTCACTGAGTCTCACAGGGGAATCATCTGGACACACACTCAATAGTGCTCAACCACTAGGGTCACGTCCACCTGTGCTCAACCACAGGGACGTCCTACTCAACAGATCTCTATCTCACTGAGTCTCATAGGAGAATCATCTGGAGTACCATATCGTCTCAACTTTCTACTTAGAGGAGATCAATACACCCATCTCATGGTCACCTTCACCCCTCATAGGGGTACACATCGTTTCATCTCAAACGACACACCCATCTCATGGGCATCCTCCCCACACAGGGGCACACAATGTTCCATCTCAGTCTTAGAGAGGAATGACACACCCATCTCATGGGCACACCCAACTCATGGGCTCTCTCACAAGCTGACTCACTCAGTTTGTGTCCTGGAGGACGTCTCACGAAGCTGTAATCATCAACACTCCCTCTCAGCTAGGGAGACATTCTCCACCAGGCCAAGTCTCTCACGGAAGTACTCGAACTTCGTCTTGGCAAGTGGTTTGGTGAAGATATCTGCATTGCTCATGTGTAGGAAGGTACTACACGTGTACTTCTTTCCTTTGCACCATGTCTCTGATATAATGATATTTTATCTCAATGTGTTTTGATCTATCGTGAAACACAAGGTTCTCAGAGAGCTTCACACAACTCTGGTTATCACAATGAATAATGGTAGGATCCATCTCATGATCAAATAAATCTGTTAGGAGCTTGCGAAGCTACACTGCTTCGCGGACTACCACACTCAATGCTATATACTCTACTTCTGCGGTACTCAAGGCTACATAGCTCTGTTTCCTGCTGCACTAGGAAACCATGGCAGACCCCAAGGTAAAACAACAACCGAATGAGCTCTTTCGGTCCACTGTGCTCCTTGCCCAATTTGCATCGGCATATCCCTGCAAACTCAAGTCTACACTGGAGGCATATCTCAAGACATATCCAACTATGCCTTGTAGATATCTCAATACATGCTTCGCTGCTATCCAATGAGTCTGTCTCGGCTGACTCATGAACTGACTAAGTACATTCACTACATAGCATATATCAGGTTTGGTGCTAACTAGATACATCAATGATCCAATCAGCTGTCGCTACAAATGTGGATCAATCTCGCCTGAATCAGTAGAAGCATCATTCATTTTCTTCAAATCCATCACCATTGGTGTAGGCATGGATTTGCACTCTGTCATATCGAACTTATTCAATCTCTCCACTGTATATTTTCCTTGACTGAGGAAAATCTCATCAGTCCTCTACCATACTTCTAGTCCCAAGAAGTAGTGCATCATATCCAGATCCTTCATCTCGAATTCAGAAGTCAATGCTTGCTTGCATGCAGCAATAAGTCTCGGTGAGGAATATCTCATCCACATACAGGACCAAGATTAGGCACTCGTTACCAGCAATATGATAATATAGGTTTGGATCAACAACACTCTTGCTGAAACCCAAACTCATCAAGAATCCATCCATTTTCTCATACCAAGCACAAGGTGCTTGCTTTAGTCCATACATGGCTTTCTTCAACCTACACACATGAGATTTCTCGTCGTGTATCACGAATCCTTCTGGCTRCTTGATATAAACTTCTTCCTCAATTTCACCATTGAGAAAGGTTGTCTTTACATCTATYTGATGTAGTTTCCAACCCATGGATGCAACTAGTRCAATGATAGTATGGATGGAAGTGTATCGGGCTACTGGAGCAAATGTCTCATCATAGTCAACTCCCTCTACTTGTGAGAATCCTCTGGCTACAAATCTCGCTTTGTATTTCTCGACACTTCCATCAGTTGCATGCTTGATCTTATAGATCCACTTGGAAGTCACTACAGACTTCCCTTCTGGTTTCAGAACAATATCCCATACATCATTCTTCAAGATGGACTGATATTTTTCTGTCATGGCATCTTGCTATATTTGCTCACCTGTCGCTTCTCCATGACAAGAAGGCTCATAATCAATGATGTGGCTCATGGCTGAAAAGTAGCTTGAAAATCTCTTTGGTCTCTTGCTCTCTTAGGATGTGCCTTGAGGGGCTACATATCCCTTTGCCTCCTGCAGAGTTTGTTGAGCCCAGGCATGCCTTTTATGCCCTACTGCAATATCTCTAGGGATATCAACTGGAGCAGCTGGAACAACTGGATCAACTGGAATAATGTATGTCTCCCTTTGAACTGCTGAAGGGGGAGAAGGTACTGTCTCACTGTCGATCTCCATCTGAGATTCTCTGGATCTTTGAAAGGCTATCTCTTCTTCAAAGATAACATCTCTGCTTATCTCAATATGTCTTTGACCAGGGATGTAGATCCGATATGCCTTCGAAGATTCACTGTATCCCACAAATGCACCCTTTCTCCCTGAAGGGTCTAGCTTGGATCTCTTCACTTTGGGTACATGAAAATATACTGGGCACCCAAATATCCTGAAGTGTCCAATATCAGGCTTCACTTCGGTGAAGGCTTCTTCAGGGGTTATGTTCTTCAAAATTTGGTGAGGACTCTTGTTCTGAACATATAATGCTGTCATGCATGCTTCTGCCCACAAAATCATAGGTAGATGTTGATCATGTATCATTGCTGTGGTTGCTTCAATGATGATTCTGTTCTTCCTCCTCAAATAGTTTTAACTCCCTCGGAAGTCTGAAGGATAAACATCTTCCTTTGTTGTTAACCTGCCTGGAACAAGAAAACAAACGAAAAGGACAAGACAAGAATATCTCCTAGAGGAGAATAATGAGTACATCTCTAGAATCAAAACAATTTAAGGATTATTGTCACAGTTACAATGCCTACATGTAATGTAGCATACTTAGAAATGTAGGTTAGAGGCATGATAATTAAAACAATCAAACCTGGAGTCTTCACTTCCAGTGTGTTGTTCCTCTGAATGCATTGAGATTCCTCTGGATCATTGATTGCAACAAAGGCTCCTTCCTCCTGCAAGTACCCTCATGACAATGATACAAATAATATATCAAGTGCATACCTGAGAGTGCTAATATGATTTCTCCAATGTCACCTAGTTGATCTCTGATTTCTGACATCTTCATGAAGAAGATAGCAACAATGTCACCCTTTTGTCATCTTGATATTTTGAAGTTGGCCCTTCAATGTAAGAGCTTGAGTAGATGGTTTTCTTTCTTCCTTCTCTTCATCGGTAACCGTCTCTGGTAAACCTTTTTGTATCACCCACAATAAGTCTTCCTCTTCAAGGGTGACTTGAAGTCTTGACTTCCAGGAACTGAAGTTGCTTGATGCATCAAGACTATCTTCCACCAAGGTTCTGTTCTTCATATTTCCAGATTCTTCAAAAACCCTTGCCAACTAGGCTAGAAAATCTAACGGCTAGGCTAGGCTAGCAACCTTAGGTTTTGTTGGGCTTATGACTGTCAACAATAAGCCTTGAAAGTCGGAAGAACATTGGTGAGTTGAAAAGCTCCTTCAATGAGCTACAAAAACCCTAAATCTGAAATTTCTGTAGAAAATTGCGAAACCCTAGAAACCCTAGGGCCAAAAATCCAAAATGCTCGAAAATGCAATCTGAAGCTTGCTGGAGGTGTGCTGAAGGAGGCCGTACACTCCTGTCCAATTTTCAACTCCAACGTCTAAGTGTGAAGTGATGAAACACCCAAAAGAAGAGGGTCGTATGGTTATGCAAAAGTGAGAGGATGACTGGTAGATGCTTGTGCAATGGGTTCTTCAAGACCTAAGCTCTGGTACCATGTTGAATTTTCACTATGCTAGGCTCGAGCATGAGGTTTATTTCGATTTTAGCATTTACTTGAACCATAGACAAATGCAGCTACACCATTAACAATTGCTGCAATAACCAAGATCACAAGAAGAAATACCATGCACAAGAACACAAGAAATATCCTGGGAAACCCTTCTCAACAAGGGAAGAAAACCC
>ML789571.1:153972-192340 GCA_009831015.1 Picea engelmannii
CTTTTTATTGCTTTCTCGGGGATCCCTAGGCGAAGCGTCTTGAGGTTTAATTCTAAGGCTTTTATCTTTTGCCATCTTGCTTTTACCTTCTGGGCCTTTAGCCCCTTCTTCCCACTAGGTAAGGTGCAATCCTCAAATGATAGGTCAACCCAGTGCCCGGACAAGTGTAATGGGATAGGTGAGCGAGAAGCAAGATGAAAAGGTGATGCTATGATGGGAGTGGATGATGGCTTTTCAAAAATCCCCCTAGTGGCAAACCAGAACCTACGGACATAGTCTTACTAGGGAATCCTGTCAATCCCCCCAAACATGGTCAAGTGGGCAAGTATAAGATCCAAGCATTTGTTAGAAACAAAAGGAAATAAATGCACATATTCAAAGGTTTTGAAGATAAGAGTGACACATACCATGATACCCGGACTCATTACCTCATGGAGCAAGAACCATCTCAAACACAAGACCAAGCCGATGGTGATGGATGTTGTTGCTGCTGACAAGGTAGAGGCGCTGAAAGGGAGAAAATATGTGCCCTCCAGGGCCATGCCAAAGTTGATCCGGCTCTTGGTACTCCATGTCTAGGATCTGTGGGCCTTGAGACATGATCTCCTAGTTATCCCTAAAAGTGAGGGATAACAGAGCTCATGGCTAAAATAAAGTGGGAACTAGCGGTAGGCAAGTACAAGCCTTATTATCAAGAGTATTTGGCAATGGGTAAGAGTTTGGTGCAACTATGTCTTTTTGATGGTGCAACTTTTGCACCATCAAGTATGGAAGCTGGCCCGAAGGCCTAGATGAGGATTCCTTCAATGGCACAAGACGAAGATTGATGGAAGATATGGTAGAAGTGTAGAGGGATCCATTGGTGGCACAGGCACATCCTTGTGTGGAGGAGGGTGCATCCAACCATGATGAGGACCAAGCAGTGGTCTATGATGACACTGTTGACACTAGTATGTTGACGGGGTCTGTCACTAGTACTAATGATGAGGGGGCAATGTCCTGTCCCACCTATGTTGACTATGAGGATGACGACACGACAAGACCTCATGCACCATTAGTAGTGTCCTATGATGTCCATGACACCAACACCTTTGACAGAGAGGTTGATTGCATACACATTGAGGATGCTTAGGATGATGAGGGTATGCTAGCACCCAACTACGATGAGCATTCAACATCCCATCCCACTCATGACACCCCTGATGATGATGAGGGCATGATGGTACCCACATATGATGGAGGAGGGGTGTTTGAGAGATCGCGAGGGGACATGGATCCTTCTTCACAGGAGTCATGTGTGGAGGACGATATCACGCATGAGTCACATCATAGCATGGTATCACCAAGTGCATTGAGTGATGATGATGAGGAGAGCACTCTTACAAATGACAGTCCAGACCATTTGAATGTGGTTGGATAGAGACCGTTAGCACTACGTGACTTGGAAGATCACTTGTTGGTGAACGAGGATCAAATCACACAGGTATTGACCACGACCGATGGAGCTCGTAGATTCATTGAGGATATCATGCAGAGAGCTGAAATAGAGGAGAGACACAGTGGAGTGGCAGGTGGAGTCACTAGTGCTCATTTGTGCATTGACAAAGAAGCTCTAGAGCAACTGAAGTCAGACTACTTGCATCTGTTTATGGATAGGGACCTTGTTCTCAAGTTTATTGAGGACAATGCAAGAGAGGTTGAGGAGCTTCGTTATCAGCTGAGCTTGGTACGCTCTTCACCACTTGCAACAGAGACTCCATCAGATTTGGCAGCCATAATACATGCGAGCATGAGTGTCACGAATGATATGAGGGAGGGGCCTCTCATGACGAGTTTGAACGAGGAGCATTCCGAGTTGCCAATACTCAGGAGGAGCCATGACTCCAAGAGTTTGGATTGCGCTCTTAGGGATCATGAGCCATTTCTTTTGGAGAGCATATTAGAGGCTTAGGAGATAGTTGAGCACGCTCCTTGTGGACCAGCCCGCGAGGAAGTATATGTGTCCATGGATTGGGTGGAAAGGTACATGACAAACATGGACACACTCTGGGATACAAATACAACCATCATCAATAGAGTGTTGGGGTCAGTAGCGCGCAGAGGACACCAGATGGTACAGGGGGACACAATGGTGTGCGACAGTATGCATGGGTTTTCATTGGCATACGATAGTAGGTAGTGGATCTTTGGAACGTTTCCACTAGGGAGACCTTTGGACAGAGGCCTCAAGCACACCCTTGATTTGATTTGAGGTTACCTAGGATCGAAGAGTGAATGGGTGAGCCTTGGGGAGCAACATACACCTTGATAATCGAGCTTCATCGAGGATGTCAGCAGATGAGGATTAGGGAGTCAGATACTCATAGGTCTGTTCCTAGATATCATCAGGGGATATGGGTCATGCCCTTGGGGTTGACCAACACATTAGTCACCCTCCAGTCTTGCAGGAAGCTTTTGAGGCATCTTTCGTTGTGGTTTGATGCCCTCGGTAGGACATGGGAGGATTACAGAGTCAGTTGAGTGAGATAGGTAGCCTCGTAGCAGCGACAAAGACCATCCATTGGGACTTGGTGATCAAGGTACAGGGTGCGGAGTAGGAGTCTCAGATTCTATTGGAGCTGTGCACAGAGTTTTCAGCAGTAGACATTAGGAGTAGTAGACTTCCAATTGTTGATGATTGCAGCTATGTGAGACATTCTCCAGCTTACAAACCTGTGAGATGTGGATCATTGCAACCATGTGAGATATTCTCCAGCTTACAAACTTGAGAGAAAGCCCCTGAAGAGGGTGTGTTGTTCCTATCTGAGACAGAGATGGAACGTAGAGATGACCTCCTCCATTCAGAGAGTTGAGAAGAACTCCAAATGATTATCCCATGGGAAAGGAGATCTGCTGAGTTAGACGTGCCTGTGGCTGAGCACAAGGTGAATGTGTGAAATCCCAAAGTGCTGGGTGCATCGTCATGAGAACATAAATGAAGATGATGTATTGGCCTCCTCTGAGCAGAACAGTTGACGAGAAACTCCAAATGACTCTCCTGTGTAATGCAATGGGAAAGAAGATCTGTTGAGTGGATGTGCCTGTGGACGAGCACATGTGAACGTGTGAAGAAGTGGTTCCTCTGTGTAATGCAGTGAGCCAAAGATATGGACATCCCTATGGATGTGCCCCTAGGGGATGAGCACTAGTGGGTGTATCAGATCCCTTGCTATATTGTTCAAGAGTCAGACTTGTCTGTAACCCTAATTGTAATGTAAAGGGTATAGGCCGGCCCCACCTTAATGTGACTGGTAATTAATGTAAAAGATAATTAATTTGGTTAATATTAATTATATTATAAGCTAGTGAGGTCGACCCTGTTGTGCCAATAGACACTTCTGTTGACAGGTTCAGGTTAGTATAAGTAAAGGTAAATTCCCCATTGAGGAATCATATCTTTCATGTGTGTTTGGAAATTTCAGCAAGTACACTTTCTTGGGAAAGGTGCGCACTTCTCTTGGGCACTATTCTTCTAGGGTTTGAGCACCCTCTTGTGTGCTAGGTCTTATTGGTGGTGAAGGTCTTTCTCTTGAAGAATATAGCAAAGGATTTGGCTAGGTTTTCTTTCCTTGTTGAGAAGGGTTTCCCAGGATACTTCTTGTGTTCTTGTGCATGGTGTTTCTTCTTGTGATCTTGGTTGATGCAACATTATTATGGTTAAGTGAAATGATAAAATGAAATGAACTTCATGCTTAACCTAGGTTATGAAAAATCAACATGGTATCAGAGCATAGGTCTTTAAGAACCCATTACACAAACAACTTTCAACCATCCTCTTTCTCTTCTACAGAAACCGTACGACCCTCCTAGGGTTCCCAAAAAATCCATACGACCTGCTCTTCTGGAGGTTCTTAGCACTTGGCACTTGAACGTTGGGGCTAAAAAGGGCTTAGGAGTGTACGACCTCCTTCAGTGCACCTCCAACAAAGCTTTAGATCAAAATTCCGAGCATTTTGAAATTTTGGCCCTAGTGTTTCTAGGGTTTCACTAATTTCTGCAGAAATTTCAGTATTAGGGTTTCTGCAACTCATTGAAGGAGCTCTTCAGCTCACCAAGTGTTCTCTCATCTTTCAAAAGCTTATTGTTGGCAGTCAGAAGTCCAACATAACCTAAAAGTGCTAGCCTAGCCTAGCCGTTAGGTTTTCTAGCCTAGTTGACAAAGAGTTGTGAAGAATCTAAAATTATGATGAATAAAACTATGATGGAAGTTAAGCTTCATGGATCAAGCAACTTCAAGTTTTTGGAAGACAAGACTTCAAAGGAAGACTTATTGTGGGTAATAGAAAAAGGTGTCACTGTGACATACCTCCTTCATGAAGATGTCAAGAGGACAAAGATCAGCCTAGAGCCATTGGAGAAATCATATCAACACCTTTAGGTATGCACTTGTATATATATTATTTGTATCATTGTCATGAGGGAAATTGCAGGAGGAAGGAACCTTTTTGAGTCATGGATCTAGAGGGATCTCAGTGCATTCAGAGGAACAACACACTCAAGGTGAAGACTCCAGGTTTGATTGTTGTAATTGTCATTCCTCTAACCTATATTTCTAAAGTTTGCTACTTTACAAGTAGGTGTTGTAACTGTGACAACAATCCTTAAATTGTTTTAATTCTAGAGATGCACTCATTATTCTCCTTTAGGAGATATTCTTGTTTTGGTTCCTCTTGTTTTCTTGTTCTAGACAGGTTAACAATAGAGGAATATGTTTATCCTTTAGAGGGAGCCATTTGACTTAGAGGGAGTCAAAACTAATTGAGAAAGAGGAAGAATAGAACCATCATTGGGGCAACCAATGCAAAAATACATGATCGAAATATTTCTATGATTCTATGGGTAGAAGCATGCATGACACTGTATATGTTCAGAACAAGAGTCTTCACCAGACTTCGAAAAACATAACCCCCGAAGAAGTCTTCACTGGAATGAAGCCTAAGATTGAACACTTCAGGTTATTTGGGTGTGCAGTGTATTTTCATGTACCCAAAGAGAAGAAGTCCAAGCTAGATCCTTTAGAAAGAAAGGATACAATGAATCTTCAAAGACATTCCAGATCGACATCCCTGGTCAGAGATAGATTGAGACAAGCAGAGACGTTGTCCTTGAAGAAGAGATAGTCTTTCAAAGATCCAGAGAATCTCAGACGGAGATTGACAATAAGAAAATACCTTCTCCCCCTTCAACAGTTCAAAGGGAGAAAGACATTATTCAAGTTGATCCAGTTGCACTAGTTGATATGTTCAGAGATATTGCATTAGGGCATAAAAGGCCTACCTAGACTCACTCTGCAAGAGACAAAGAAACATACAGGCCTCTCAAGGCACATCCCGAGAAAGCAAAAGAGTTTTTCGAGCTATCCTCCAGTCATGAGCCACCTCATTGATGTTGGGCCTCCTTGTCTTAGAGAAGCAATAGGAGGACAGGTATGGCAAAATGCCATAACAGAAGAATACCAATATATCTTAAAAAATGATGCATAAGATATTATTCAGGGATCATAAGGGAAGTTTGTGGTAACTTCCAAGTGGATCTATAAGATCAAACATGCAGCTGATGGAAGTGTCTAGAAATAAAAAACGAGATCTATAGCCAGAGGTTTCTCACAAACAAAGGGAGTTGTCTATGATGAGACACTTGATCCAGTAAACCCGATACACTTCCATTCATACTACCATCCATGAGTTGGAAACTATATCAGATAGATAAATTCTTGATGAGTTTGGATTTCAACAATAGTGTTGCTGATCCAAACCTACATGATTACAATGTTGATGATGAGAGCCTGATTTTGATGACTTATTCAGAAAGCCTTGTTGTTGGATACAAGTAATCCTCGACTTCTGAATTCGAGATGAAGAATATGAGTATGATACACTACTTCTTAGGACAAGGAGTATGACAGAGGACCGATGAGATTTTTCCTGAGTTAAGGAAAATATACAGTGAAAATATTAAAGAAGTTCAAGTATGACAGAATGCAAAATCCACCGTGATGAATTTAAAAGAAGAAGATTGATAATGATTCAAACAAGACTGATCCACAGCTGTTTGGATCACTGATGTATCTGGTTAACACCAGACTTGATTCATGCCATGCAGTGAATGTGCTTAGTCATTTCATGAGTCAACCGAGATATGCCTCTAGTGTGAACTTGAGTTTGCAGAATATGTTGATTCAGATTGAGCAGAAAGTACAGTGGACCGAAAAAGCACATCTGGTTGATGTTCTGCCATGAAGTTTGTCATGGTTTCCTGATGCAGCAAGAAACAAAACTCCGTGGCCTTGAGTACCACAGAGGCATAGTATATAGCAGTGAGTGTGCGAAGCAATGTGGCTTCACAAGCTTCTGACAGATTTACTTGATGGATCTTATGATGATAACCAAGAGCCGTGTATAAATCTCCTTGAGAACTCAGTGTTTCCTGATGGATCAAAACACGATGAGATGAAATATCCTTATATCAGAGATATGATACAGAGGAAAATCATACACATGCAGTACCTTCCTACACATGAGCAGATTGTAGACATCTTCACCAAACTAACTTGGTGAAGAATGCCTCCCTAGTTGAGAGGGAGTATTGATGACTCCAGCCAAGACAAAATTCAAAGTACATTCGTGTGAGACTTGGCATGATGAAGAATGCCTCCCTAGCTGAGAGGGAGTGTTGATGATTGCAGCTATGTGAGACATTCTCCAGCTTACAAACCTGTGAGATGTGGATCATTGTAGCCATGTGAGATATTCTCCAGCTTACAAACCTGAGAGAAAGCCCCTGAAGAGGGTGTGTGGTTCCTATCTGAGACAGAGCTGGAACGTAGAGATGACCTCCTCCATTCAGAGAGTTGAGAAGAACCGTAGATGATTATCCTGTGGGAAAGGCGATCTGTTGAGTTAGACGTGCCTGTGGCTGAGCACAAGGTGAACGTGTGAAATCCCAAAGTGCTGGGTGCATCGTCATGAGAACAAAAATGAAGATGATGTATTAGCCTCCTCTGAGCAGAAGAGTTGATGAGAAACTCCAATGACTCTCCTGTGTAATGCAGTGGGAAAGAAGATCTGTTGAGTGGATGTGCCTGTGGACGAGCATAGGTGAACGTGTGAAGAAGTGGTTCCTCTATGTAATGCAGTGCGCCAGAGATATGGACATCGCTATGGATGTGCCCCTAGTGGATGAGCATTAGTGGGTGTATCAGATCCCTTGCTATATTGTTCAAGAGTCAGACCTGTCTGTAACCCTAATTGTAATGTAAAGGGTACAGGTTGGCCCCACCTTAATGTGACTGGTAATTAATGTAAAAGATAATTAATTTGGTTAATATTAATTATATTATAAGCTAGTGAGGTTGGCCCTGTTGTGCCAATAGACATTTCTGTTGACAGGTTCAGGTTAGTATAAGTAAAGGTAAATTCCCCATCGAGGAATCATATCTTTGTTTGGAAATTTCAGAAAGTACACCTTCTTGGGAAAAGTGCGCACCTCTCTTGGGCGCTATTCTTCTAGGGTTTGAGCACCCTCTTGTGTGCTAGGTCTTATTGGTGGTGAAGGTCTTTCTCTTGAAGAATATAGCAAAGGATTTGGCTGGGTTTTCTTCTCTTGTTGAGAAGGGTTTCCCAGGATACTTCTTGTGTTCTTGTGCATGGTGTTTCTTCTTGTGATCTTGGTTGCTGCAACATTATTATGGTTAAGTGAAATGCTAAAATGGAATGAACTTCATGCTTAACCTAGCTTATGAAAAATCAACACCAATGAGGCAGTGGGATTYGGGCATTCATTAGAGTGATGGGTTGTTTCGGATGAGATTGACGATCGACAGAGCCRAGGTAGTGATGGATCCACATCGTGATGGGGACGAGGTGAGAGGAGTTGTGGAGTTTTGCTTTTCCTTCATTGAGGATAGCCATGGGTTGAYAGGTGATGACTTCATTGAGATGTCTAGGCCGAGTATGATCCATGATAGGGATTTCTAGGAGAGGAAGGCACAATCTGAGCATGGCAATCATATGGTGATGATTGGAGGGATGCATCACCAACACGATGGTCCCTCTCTGTGATTGGCATGGGACCCTAGGATTGCAGTTGTTGACATCTCGACAACTGACACAAATGGGATGGCCAGTTTGCATTCTCCTGGATTTAATCTTGGGGTGCGGTCTTCTGAGGAGTTGACCGAGCCTTGACAATTTATGATTGCTTCACTCATTAGAGACAGTCTGTCAGATTCTTATATGAGCACATGGAAGATTAGTACTATGAGTAGAGGGTGCTTCACATCATAGAGGGTAGTTTGGGACCCCGGTGACTTCACCACTTACGAGCAGGTCCGAGAGACTTTCACATGGATGGACTTCGTGGACGCCTTGTCACGACATATGGGGGAGTGTTCGACTTGGTAGTTGAACAGGTCGGGGCACACTCTTCAGGTAGGGTTGATACAATCTTAGTCCACTCTAGGGGGGAGCGTATGGACAAACCACATCATAGATCCACTAAGGGTGCATAGCATATTGATTGATTGGCCAACAGAGCTTACGTACTTTCTGGTGACCTCATGGGCAACACAAATGACAGAGCTACCTCCTTGGAAGAGGCTGATTAGATCAGCAGGCACATAATTGACTCCTCGCATTAGTGATAACCTTCAGACAGTTGGTTCGACGATGGTAGTAGACCGACGAACTGAGAGGTATTTGCATGATTACGTGAGGTCATGGATTGAGTGGTTACATTTGGGCGAGCATTGCAGTGATACCACTCATGATACTTACAGACCACCCAGGATCGGCATAGCATGTGTGTAGACAGGCATATGGTGGACCATAGATTTGAGATCAGGGATGTGGTGTACTTGACAATGTAGCCATTTAAACCGTCTCCATGGAGGAGAGGTGGTGCTGAGAGGATGAGGCCACACCTCTTTGGTCCCTTCAAGGTGATTCAAAGCGCTGGAGAGGTAGCTTACGAGATGGAGTTGACCGCGGGTAGCCAGGGTTGCATTTTTTACCATGTATCATGCCTCCAAAGGGCGTGGGGACCACAGGTCACTACTCCCATTGAGTTACCGCCAATAGATGAGAGGGGACAGATGTTGTTGATTCCTGAGCAAATTATGAATGTTCGGGAGAGGAGACCGAGGAGTAGAGTGATCAGGGATTACTGCGTCAGGTGGAGAGATTGGCCGGTAGAGGATGCCATGTGGGAGAGTGAGCATATTTTGCAGCATCCTGGTTTGTGGTTGCTTGAGGACAAGCAATCTCGAGAAGGGAGGACTTTCATGTTCCCTCCCTTTTGACCTCATTAGAGGGAGGGCGTATTAGTCTAAGGGGGCTCCCCGTAGGCTATGGCCCCAAAGAAAGGGAGCTGTGGGGTTGAATAAAGCCACCCATGGAGGCAACGTTTGATTTTTAAAGTGACATTGGGTAAAAAGAAGGATAAAAAGGGGGTAAAGTGACTTTATGTCACCCAACTTAAAGAACAAGTCACCTAAAAGAAGGAATCAAGCAAAAGGCAAAACTATATAAGGAGATGGGAAGCTCATTTGATCACACAATAATTCATCTTTGGAATTGCTCTTTTCTGTTCTTGGAGGCGGCTGCCTCATTCTTTGGAGGGTTGGTAAACCCTTGCATTCTGTTGAGTTTCAATGGGGCCTTGTGCTCACCCTAGCTCAACCCTTGTTCATTCTTTGCATCAGAAACCTATCCATTTGGAGGTCACAGCTGCTGGAGGGGATCGCTGAGGGTTTCTGTGGCCATTTCAGAGGACCCAGTCCATCACCAAAGGGAGTCGAGCTGCTGTTGTGACTTGTGGAGGGCTGGTAAAGGGGTTTTGGTGGAGGCCGAGGGCATCTGAGGCTGCAGCGAGGTCTATTCCAGCCCTTGAAGGAGGCCGCACCTTATCCCCTGAGGTTTGGGAGGGGGCCGAGTCCATATCAGTGAGTAGTGGCACCTAGAAGGAGGCCGAATCACCATTTGTTGAGTCCAAGAGCTGGCTGAACTGTCTTAGAAGCATTCTTGGTGACTATATTGCAGGCCGTGGACACATTAAGGCTGATGGGAGAAGGCCGAGTGGCCTAGGAGCAAGGACCCAGGAGTTTAGAGGAGGACCGAACCCCCTAGCTCTGTTGTGGGGTGTCTGATCTAGCAGAGGAGCAACAGTCCCACTGCTTACAGCCAAGGCACCAGGTTTTGTCGTCCAGATAGGAGTTTTCTGTTGTTAAAATAGCTGCTATAACAGCTCGGATTTGGTATTTTTATTGGCTGCAATTTCAAACAACTGTTATAGTTGTAACAACAACTTTTAGAGGACTATCACTGTTGAATTGCTATGTTACAGAACTGGAAACTAGTACTAGTAGCAGTTGAATTCTGTTAATGGTTATTTGTAAATGCTCACTGCTTAAAGCTGAAAGACTGTATGATACTGTGGAAAATATCATGGCTGCAAGCAGAATTGACTCTTTTCTTAGCCTAGAAACCCTAGGGTTGTTACATCGTTATAATAGGAAATGCAAAATGTTATTATTATTGGGCCAAGATATAAGGGCCCTACTTTTGATGAGTTGAAGGAACCAATCCTTTAAAACAAAGATAGATATGATGTGAATTAGATAACCCAACTGAATTATGATCCATTCAAAATATGGGATAGAGATATTTATCGATTATATTGCGAACTAAGGTTGGGCTACCTGTGCACTGCTCTTGCACAAAGATTAAATTAAGAGAAGACTTTATAGATATACACAGGGTGAGGAAGGCCACCATATTTGACCCAGTCCTCTCAAGAAAATAAAAACTATAAATAAATTATTAACAATTTTGCAGACGTTTCAATACTATAGAATTTTACTATAGAAGTGATTCTTTTCCCTTCTTTATGGATCTCATCTTAGTCGACGTCTTTCTTCCTCGAGCTGCATTTTCCTTATGCGCTGCGTCTGGTATATCAATTCCTCCCGGCTTAAATTGCAAATGCCGTCACTTATACCTCCCGATATAAGAGTGATGTCTTCATCTTGATTTTGGGTTTTCTGGTGGATATTTGGTAAGTATATGAAGTTGCCATACTATCTTCCTAGCTGCCTTTGCCTTTGCAATATGCATGTAAAAATGAATGAATCACAGAAGGAAGAAAACGACTGAAAGCAAAGCGCTGGTCCGTGAACCAAAAACCCAATAATTATGGATGTATGATGAATTCCAAATGATGTGGTTGGAATATGGAATAAATGCATGTAACTTGAGAATGATCAATCTTGGAGATTGGTAGAGGCAAAAGGTAGAAAATAGCTCAGATGATTGTGGGCGAAGCAACTGTCTTCAGCTGTAAGACTTGATGCGTACTTGCTCCACGTTGATTTGGTGGATGGGCGAGAACTGATAGTTGTACTATGCTCGAGCAAAAACACCACGTCTCAGAGCATTGCCAGAAATTTATGTTTCATATCCAGAATGTGGGCATAATATGCTAAAGTTAGCTGCATCATGGCTATCGCTAAAAACAAGTGACTATTTCTGTACTAACAACATCGTCATCTGCCACGTATAAACAATAAATCTTGACATATTGTGATAGTGTGCATGCATCATCACGATTTCTTGTCATTCCAATTCTCAAAACAATACGATCTCTGATATATGATCCTCCTGTGGCACTTGCTTTGAAATTTGAAATTCCTTTTGAACATCGTCATTGGTCATAGGCAATGACCCAGCTAACCTAGCTTGACCCTCACGTCCACAAACGTTCTCAGGATAGTTTTTCATTACAATGCAAAGCAACACAAATTTAAGAGTAAGACAATGTTCTCTAGTGAATACTTCTGTAGACCTGCCATGTTCTTGTAATTTGATTGAGCTCTATTAAAGAGTGAAGGTCAAAACAATTTATACATGGACTAAACCTTCCAGCTACTCTTATATGCGATCCATTCATCGAACACCGATGCTTGTATTTTAGGCAAGCACAGTAAACAACCTTTTCATGACTCTCTATGTCTCGAGCTTCTAGAAAGCTCAGCCTTACTCATTCATATCTGTATGGACCCATGCTTGTTCCATCATCAAAGGCAATAAATATGTAATTACTTTTATTGATGACTATACAAGGCTGTGCTGGGTTTATTTAGTAAAAGTAAAATCTCAAGCTTTTAATACATTCAGAAATTTTTATTTGTGGATTAAAAATGAAACTCAGCTCAATATTGGAACCCTTAGAACTGATAATGGTGATGAGTACACATCTAAGGATTTTGAAAAATATTTGCAAGAAAATGGTATTAAACATCAGACCATTGTTCCTTATAATCCACAACAAAATAGTGTGGCAGAACGCATGAATAGGACTTTGCTGAATATGATCAGATCAATGATGTTTTTTAAGAATGTTAAATTAATGTTTTGGGGTGAGACAATTTTTTGTGCTGTCTACATTAAGAATAAAAGTCCTTCTGCTGCACTTCAAAACAAAACTCCTTATGAGATGTGGCATGGCCATCTTCCAGTTGTCAAGCATTTAAGGATATTTGGCTCCACCTGTTATGCTTTGATTCCTGAATAACAAAGAAATAAATTGGAAGCAAGAAGTAGAAAGTGTATTTTTTTGGGATATTCTAATACTTCAAAAGCTTATAGACTGTATGATGAAGCAACATAAAGTTTATTGTTTCTAGAGATGTTATATTTCTTGAATTTGACAATGATGCACTCACTATTGACAAACAACTTGCTCATATTGATAGATTCTACTCTAAATTTTTTTATCATGAATGGGATAATGAACTTCCAAATCTTGAAGGGGGGATTCCTGTTCTAGATCAATCTTTGGGATTTCCTTCCACAAAAGCAACTTCCTCTTCTTCTGCTTCTCCATTAGAGAATGAAGATATTTTGAATGACATTAGAGATTCTGAAGAATCAAAACCAACTCTTGAAGAACTTGTTCTTCAACCTATTTCAAAGACTTTTGAAACTGAGCAAACATCGTAGCAACCGGTATGTAGATCATCACGGATCATGACATTTCCAAGAAGGTATGATGAATTTGTCACACCTGTTGCTCATACAGATGAACTTGGAAAAACATGGACAAGAAGTCTTGCCAGATAGAATGAAGAAAATGCAGGGGATGTTACTTCAAGATCAAGTAAGAATTCCCAGAGTTCTTATGATTGTAAATTAAACTTATTTGTTGTTGATGAACCTACTTCCTTTCAAGAAGCAACCAACTAGTGATGCATGGAGAAGTGCAATGTAGAGAGAGTATGGTGCTCTCATAAAAAATGGAACTTGGAGGTTGGTGGACCTTCCATTCGGAACCAAACCTATTGGCTGCAAGTGGGTATATAAGAACAGGTATAAAGTTGGTGGCTCACTTGACAAACACAAAGCAAGACTTGTAGCAAAAGGATATGCTAAGAAAGAAGGTGTTGACTACACAAAAACTTTTTTTCCTACAACAAAATGGGGCACTATTCGAACTTTGTTTTCTTTAGCAGCACAAAAATGATGGAAAATACATCATATGGATGTTAAGACTGCCTTCTTGAATGGAGACTTGAAAGATGTCTATATGACTCAGCTTGAAGGTTTTACTGTCAAAGGTTAGCAACATAATGTATGTAAATTGGTAAAATCTTTGTATGGCTTGAAGCAAGCACCACGATCATGGTATGAAAAATTAACCGAGCACCTTCTGAAATTAAACTACAAGCATTTCAATCTAGATGATGCAACTCTATTTGTTAAGAAAGTTGGTAAATCAATTGTATATCTAGTTGTATATGTTGATGATTTGCTAATCACAAGAAATAATGATGATTATATAGCATCCATTAAGAAAGAGATGAAAAAGGTTTTTGATATGACTTATTTGAGCCTGCTTCATTATTACTTAGGAATTGAAGTCACTCAAAATCCTAATTTCATTTTTATTTCTCAAAGAAATACATTGGAGAGTTATTGTGTAGATTTGGAATGCAATATTGTAATTCTGTTTCTACTCCAATGGAGCAAAATCTGAAGATTTCTTCAAATGAAGGAAATGATTTTGAAGATGCAACCAAGTACAAACAACTTGTTGAAAGTTTGATTTATCTCACTACTACTCGTCCTGATATTACCTTTACAGTATGAATTCTTTCCAGATTTATGCATCAACCCTGTGAAGGACACTAGGCAACAACAAAACGAGTGCCCAAATATTTAAAAGGAACTCAGACTTTTGGTTTGAAATACTCAAAGCTACCAAACTTTCATCTTATGAAAAATCCACGAACCGTGGAGGTGTTGGAGATTGTTTTTTTTAAATATGGGTGGAGTTTTTAAAACTCTTTATGCAAATTTGAATAAATTTCGGATGGAGTAGAAATATATTGATGGAGGGTTTATGTGAAGGTGAAAATGTTTTTTTTTCATGTCTTGGAATTGGAAATGTACAAAAGTATTGAGCTTATTAGCCAACTCAATACGAATATAGTTATTTTGTTAGAATTAGCTACTCTAACAAATGACATGTAAAAGTATGGGAATTCAAGACATTGAATAAAGATTATGAAGATGAAGATGGATATGCCTTGTATTTGAATGACTCTAGAAAAGTAAGTCGAAGAAGAATGAGGATGTGCTTCAAAACGTCCAATAGAGCTTCATAGTGGTGTTTTGTATGCGGAGAAGTGGATGACACTCGTTCATTGGATTATGAGAAGCTGTGAAGAAACGGTGAAACCATGAAGAAACAATGAAAAACAAAGCATTATTGAGAAGACAGGAGCAAGTTGAAATATGACGAAAGATGAAAGTGAAGTGTATTTTCGAGGGTACATAAGCATTAGCAATGTGAATAAGCCACGAGAAGCCACAAAGACATGAAATAACTGTGAAGTTGAGAAGTTGCGAATAAGGAAGATAACAGAGATTGACCATGAAGAAGCTATGATAAGCCAAGAAGTTATTCATCAAAGGAGAGGGCGTAGAGATTGAATGTAACAAAATTTTGGTTAATTTTTTTTTGAGTCACCAACAAATACAAGAATCAGAAAATGAGATGACTACCCTGATATATGAAATGTTGTAATAAGGGGTGCATGTTCGGTTGTACCCGACACCCTAGTAAGTTTTTTGGTCCCATTTGTAAGAAGTTGTAAACGTTGCCATAAGCAAGTTGTATTCCCCAAATGTTCATCATTGGAGGGCCCAAGTCCTAGGGATTTGTGAGTCACGTGCAAGGGAAGAATTGCTGTCGTTTTCTTGTTTGTCTGTAAGAGCTGAGCGGAAGAAGATTATGTTGAAAAGTCGTGCACACGAGAAAAGGATCCAGACGTGAAGGGTACTGGACTGAAAATTGTAGGAAGCCAACAAAACTGGAAGTTGATTGGCAAGATTTGAAGATGACGCGACTGAGCATGACATCGCCATTCTGTCATCACGTGCAAGGGTTTTTCCCAGAGAAACTGAGTCATCTTACACGTAGAGGAAAGAGAATCCACAAAGAAAAGAAGGACCACTTCTGTCTGCGCGCAGAGGAAAGAAGAGCAAGTCAGGGTTCGTTGTGAAGAGCTTCAAATTGAGTAAAGGCATACGATCTGGAATATGGTTTACCAAGCTTATTTTTGGGTGTCATAAAAACAAAAGTTGGTGTTTTTGAAAAGAAGTTTGAAAAGTTAGCCTAGTTTTTAAAATTTAAAATATTTCTTTGATTTTGTGGAGAAATATTTTATTTTAATTTTAAATGAGGCAGTTTAAAAAGAAGTGTTTTATTTTTAAAGGAAGCAAGTGTTATTGTGGCATTTACAAAGAAGTGCGAAGGACTTTGTCAGACAGTTTGAAGTAAAACTTGCCAAGAGCAAGGCATACTGGGAAAGAAAGTGTTGGATGAAATTGGTTCACAAACCAATCTTGGTAATGGTGAGATGGTGAGATTTTATTTTCTTTGTAATCATGGAAAATTGTTTAGAAGTATTGTTAATGGTTTGGAAGTGTTACTAAAGTCTTTGGAATTATTATTGATAATTTTTATATTCAGATTCACGACTTCAATATGAAGGTGATGTTATTCTGTTAGAATTAGCTACTCTAACAAATGATAGGAGAATTTAGAAATCCAAGACGAAGGTAAATTCAAGAGGAAAAAACATGGTGATGGGATTTATTTTGGCATTTATAAAGAAAGTTGCAAAGAGAGAAGGAAGTTCAATGAACCGAAGAAGCAGATTCCAGCGAGAGACGAAAGATCGAGGCTTCCAAGGAAAATAATCCATAGGTAATTGAGGCTTCCGAGGAAAAGAAGCCGTAGGTGCCGTGTGCCGCAGATAATCGAGGCTTCCAAGGAAAAGAAGCTGCAGGTAAAAGCCTCTTTAGATTTGAAGAGCCTCCACACCACAACACATTGATGTGTTCTGTATATTAATATGAAACGTATAGTTACAAATATGGTTACAAATACGTTACATAGGTTTACCAACTCCTGTAACTGTAAACACATTAATTAACTACAAATGTAATTAATTCATTTTCCTTAACAATCCCCCTTAATTACATCCGATAAAAACTATCACTATCACCAACTTCCCTTCCTTAATCATAACTTACCAATCCCACTTAAACATAGCTTGGTCCTAACCATCTATGAGATTACTCTATTTCACATTCCCCTCTTGTTAATCGAAGATTAAAATTCTTCGATTCACCATCAAGCTAGCATATGAGTACACCTCACACCCTTGTACTTACCCAAGTGGTTCATTCCACAACTTGATGTATAATCCCTCCCATGGCCAACGCTTCATGCTGCTCGAAACCATGGATACAAGCTACGTCATCACTCACTGACCTATGTAGGTCTGAATCAATTAGGGCTTATTGAATATTTGGGGAATACAACTTGCCTATGGCAAGGTTTACAACTTCTTACAACTCAGACCAAAAAACTTAGACCAAAAAACTTACCGAGGTGCCCATGAAAAAACTCTATGATTCAATATATTATTCATCAACACAATGATAATACATATGCATAAATATATATGGGAATACAAATTATCTATGAAACAGTTAGATGTCTCGGACATTTAAACTACCCTCTAGTTACCCTCTAGTTAACTAAAGTTACAAAGATCTCGAAGGATTAGTTAACATTCCCCCCTTAATCCGAAGGGACATTCGTCATACCAAGCAACATTCAGAATCGTTCAAAATTTTCACGTCCCAATGCTTTGGTAAAGATATCTACGATTTGTTTGAAGTGGAACAATGTATCAGATGAATGGTTTTGGCCTCAACATTGTGTCGAATCAAGTGATATTTGGTGTTGATATGCTTGGTTCGATCATGAAATCTAGGATTCTTGGCCAATTGAATTGCATAAGTGGTGTCAACAAGTAGAGGTGTTGAAGTCAATTGTTTCTCCTGCAAGTCTTCAAGGATTTTTCTGAGCCACAATTTCTTTTGTGGATTGAGCTGCTGCTACATATTCTGCTTCAGTTGTAGAATAAACATGCACTGATTGTTTCCTGGATCTCCAAGTGACAACTGCTTATCCAAGACACATCAAATAACATGAAGTAGACACCCCAAGTTCTTTGTCTCCATCAAAGTCGGAATCAAAATATCCAATAAGATGAAAGTCTGGTAGCTTTGAGTATTTCAGACCAAAAGTTTGAGTTCCTTTTAAATATTTGAGCGCTTGTTTTGCTGCTGCCCAGTGTCCTTCACAGGGTTGATGCATAAATCTAGAAATAATTCCTATTGCAAAGGTAATATCAGGACGAGTAGTAGTGAGATAAATCAAACTTCCAACAAGCTGTTTGTACTTGGTTGCATCTTCAAAAGCATTTCCTTCATTGGAAGAAATCTTCAGATTTTGCTCCATTGGAGTAGAAGCAAAATAACAGTCTTGCATTCCAAATCTACACAATAACTCTCCAATGTATTTCTTCTGAGAAATGAAATTTGGATTTTGAGTGACTTCAATTCCTAAGTAATAATGAAGCATGCCCAAATCAGTCATATCAAAAACCTTTTTTATATATTTCTTAATGGATGCTATATAATCATCATTATTTCCCGTGATTAACAAATCATCAACATATACAACTAGATATACAACTGATTTACCAACTTTCTTGACAAATAGAGTTACATCATCTAGATTGAAATGCTTGTAGTTTAATTTTAGAAGGTGCTCAGTTAATTTTTCATACCATGATCGTGGTGCTTGCTTCAAGCCATACAAAGATTTTACCAATTTACATACCTTTTTTCTCTTGACCTTTGACAATAAAACCTTTAGGATGAGTCATACATACCATCTTCTTTCAATTCTCCATTCAAGAAGGCAGTGTTAACATCCATATGATGTATTTTCCATCCTTTCTGTGTTGCTAAAGAAAACATAGTTTGAATAGTGCCCCATTTTGCTGTAGGATCAAAAGTTTCTGTGTAGCCAACACCTTCTTTCTGAGAATATCCTTTTGCTACAAGTTTTTCTTTGTGTTTGTCAAGGGAGTCATCAACTTTATACTTGTTCTTATATACCCACTTGCAGCCAATAGGTTTGGTTCCAAATGGAGGGTCCACCAACCTCCAAGTTCCATTTTATATGAGAGCATCATACTCTCTCTGCGTTGCACTTCTCCATGTATCACTAGTTGTTACTTCTTGAAAGGAAGCAGGTTCATCAACAACAAAGTTTAATTCACAATCATAAGAACTATGGGAATTGTTACCTGATATTGAAGTAACATCCCTGCATTTTCTTCATTATGTCTGGTAGAACTTGTCCCTGTTTTTCCAAGTTCATCTGTATGAGCAACATGTGTGACAAATTCATCATACCTTCTTTGAAATGTCTTGATCCGTGTTGATCTATGTATTGGTTGTTGCAGTGTTTGCTCATTTTCAAGAGTCTTTGAAATAGGTTGAAGAACAGGTTTTGATTCTTCAGAATCTCTGTTGTCATTCAAACTATCCTCATTCTCTAATGGGGGAAGCATAGGAAGTTGTTGTCATGCAAGGAAATTCCAAAGATTGATCTAGAATAAGAATCCCCCCTTCAAGATTTGGAATTTCATTATCCCTTTCATGATTGAATTTTTTAGAGTGAAATATATCAAGATGAGCAAGTTGTTTGTCAACGATGAGTGCATCTTTGTCAAATTCAAGAAATATAACATCTCTAGAAACAACAAACTTTTTGTTTGTTTCATCATACAATCTATAAGCTTTTGAAGTATAGAATATCCCATAAAAATACACTTTCTACTTCTTGCTTCCAATTTATTTCTTTGTTGTTCATGAATCAAAGCATAACAGGTTGAGCCAAAAAATATTAAATGCTTGACAGTTGGAAGATGGCCATGCCACATTTCATAAGGAGTTTTGTTTTGATGTGCAATAGAAGGACTTCTATTTTTAATGTAGACAACACAAATAACTACCTCTCCCCAAAACATTAATTTAACATTCTTAAAAAAACATCATAGATTTGATCATATTTAGCAAAGTCCTATTCATGCATTTTGTCACACCATTTTATTTTGGATTATAAGGAACAATGGCTTGATGTTTAATACCATTGTCCTGCAAATATTTTTCAAAATCCTTAGATGTGTACTCACCACCATTATCATTTCTAAGGGTTCCAATATTGAATTGAGTTTCATTTTTATTCCACAAATGAAAATTCCTGAATGTATCAAAAGCTTGGGATTTTACTTTTAATAAATAAACCCAACACATCCTTGTATAGTCATCAATAAAATTCATTAAATATTTATTGCCATTTGCTGAGGGAATAGGCATGGGTCCACACAATATTTATTGCCATTTAATGAATGAATACGACTGAGCTTTCTAGAAGCTCGAGACATAGAGTCATGAAAACGTTGTTTACTGCGCTTGCCTAAAATACAAGCATCACATTGGGAAAGTTGTCTTGGAATTGTAGGAAGCCCTTGAATTCCTTTATGTTTCATAAGTTTGAGACTATCATAATTAGTGTGACCAAATCAAGCATGCCATAGCAAGCTGGAAGACAAATTACCACTTCGCTGAACCAAATATGTAGAATTCTGGGCATTAGAAGATGTACCTTTAAACTTTAAAAGCTTGTCATCCTCCACTCCAGTCATGAAAACCACATGATCATAAGCTTTTCTAATCACAATGATGCCATCAAACACATGTATTGAATGACCTTGCTGTCTTATATGGAGAGGAGACATTAAATTTCTCTTTAATTGGGGAAGTAAATAACATCATGGAGTATATAATCAACAAATCCTAGTAAGTTAAGTCTAACTCATCTAATTCCTGAAGGTTTTAACCGAGACTTGTCTGCAAAGTAAACTACTCCATCAATTTGATCATTGAATGTCTCAAAGAAGTCTTTTCTAAATGTCATATGGCATGTGGCTCCAATGTCTAACAAGCGAGTGTCATTCCAAGAAGAAAATGAAGTACTAAAAACTTCTTCAATGCCAAGATTACACTGTGCTACAATATAATGTGTAGATTCGTGAGGGTTACCTTTGTCTGGTGGTTGCTTATCTTTGTCTTTTGTTTGCTCTTTCTTGTCACAAATATTTTCCCAAGGAGTTTTGCAATGATTGGCAGGATGACTCGCTTTTTCACATCTATAGCACTGGATGGATTGCTCGTCTCTGTGTTGGTGTTGTTATTGATAATGTTGTCTGACACCTTGATAATTCTTATCCCCCTGCCTCCAAACTGTTTTCTGCCACGACCTCTGCTGCTTGTGTCATGTCTAGCAGATTCATCATTGAACTTCTGCCCTTGCTGTGCAAGACACAAAGTCTCAACATTGGGAAGTGACTCCTTTCCAAACACTTTCTCTCTCTCTGCAATTTTCTCTATAAGTTTATCAAAGGTTATCTCTTTCATGTTTTCACTAGCTTGAAGAGATTCAAGATAACATGAATAGGTAGGGTAAAGAGATTTAATGAAAACAACGAGCTGTAAATCAACCTTTACAACAATGGCTTCAATAGCATGATAGAGAGCTATGATTTCAGAGGTTAGCTTCATTGAATCATTATCCTTCATCTCTAAATTGAATAACTTCATTAACATTTGAATAATTTCAAGTTTTGAATGAGAATCACACACCACAACACATTGATGTGTTATGTATATTAATATGAAACACATAGTTACAAATATGGTTTCAAATATGTTACAAAGGTTTACCAATTCCTGTAACTGTAAATAAACTAATTAACTACAAATGTAATTAATTCATTTTCTTTAACACTCCCCCTTAATTACATCCGGTAACAACTGTCACTATCACTAGCGTCCCTTAATTATTTTTGATATTATGGTAGTTGTAGGAGGTCTTAACCTCCATATGTAATCTTTGACTAGAATAGAATATTCTGGAAGTAAGAGAAACCCTAAACAGATGTGTGAAAACCCTAGAAGACATGTCGGCTCAACATAATATATAATATTAAGATATTATCCTCCAGGAAGACAAGTCGGCCCAGACAAGTGACATAACCACTATAAATAGAGGACATCTTGGCTCATTTTCTCACTCACTCTCACACTCTCAGTCACCCAGAAACAATGCACAAGTTTGGAAAAGCAACAACAACTGCAGTTGCACGATTTTCTCTTGTTTAATCTTTTTGATAATTTTTCTTGTGCACTACCCTTGGAAAAGGTGCACTCTCTTGGTTATGGTGTGGCTTCCTGGAATCATTCTTTCTGTCAAAGGTTAAGGTGCTCGGGGGTGGCTTTATGCCTATGGTTGGGTGACAATGGTGTAGCATTGTCTATGGTTAAACGAGCACATAAACATTATTCTAACAGGTTATGGGCCCACACCACCTTCAGGACAGTCTAACCACTGGAAGGTAGCGTGACAATTCTTTGTTAAGCTTGTTGTGGAACGAGTTGCAACTGCAACTAGGGTTTTCGATTTTTACAGTTGCAACAAACCCTAATCCAACTCTTTGGGCACCTTAAGTGATGCGTTGGACCTAATTTCTGGATATTCTAGTGCGCCCTAGCCTAGTGCACCCTCTGGTTCCCTCAACCAGTAAAAGCGTCAAGTTTGAGTTTTTGGGTCAAAGTCAAAGTCAAAGGTTGACTTTTGGTCAAAATTGATTTTGTGCTCAAAGTTGAAATTTTAGGGTTTCTAGCTTGTTCTAATCATTGAACCTTTTTGATTCAGTTTCTAACCTCTTCTTGTCAAGATGGTGTCTAGTTTCAGATTAGAAGACAAGCTGGACGATGCTGCAAATTTCAAAGGTATGCACTTGTATATTCTTTTCAAGTTATATCATCCAACAAAGCATGAGTGTGTTTCCAGGGAATGTATAAGAGACCTTGTCCAAGCAGTGAAGACTCCAGGTTTGATTATTTAAAATTGATATGTCTCTAGTTGTTATGACATTATTATGATCTTATGCTGCATCTTGATATATTGAAGTTATGATCATTATACTAACCCCTTAATACTAGAGATACACTTGTTGATCTCATCTCTAGGTGATATTCTTGTTCTTATGTAAATTCTTATTGTTTTTTACAAGATGAAGTTGATCTCCTTTAGGAGATGTTCTTGGTTACTGACCTAGACTCCATGCAGGATATCTTCCATGGAGGATACCATGGAGATTTTGTTGTTCTTGTTTCTTGTTCTATGAAGGTCATAAGAGATAAATTTGAGAGGAAGTCGGACTCAGAAGGAGTCAATGATCAAGAAGAATCCATCATAGTTTCATGACACTTTGCATAATGCATAGGGGCATGCAGCAGACGAAAGCATGGTCCGAGGATTCTCTCAGATAGAGGGAGTTGATTTCAGAGTTTGAGATGAAGGATCTTGACTGGATATATTGAGATTGGAAGCATGGTTGACACCAGATGAGGTCTTCAGTGAGGAGACCAAAGAGGTTTATCATGATGGACAGGAAGTCCATGTCCACACCTATGATGAGACATATGAGGAAGTTGTGTGATGGGATATGCATTTACTTTGGAGAGAGCACCTTGTGCTAGTATATGGTTGATCCATGACCGTATTATTTGGTTACAACACAACATGCAGGTACCTATATTGTGGTACTAATAGATATGATTGATCTCCGATGATGAAGTATGGCCATCGAGATACACAGTTTTTGGATTGGGAGTGTAGAAGACAGCGCTAACACCTGGGGTGCTACTTCAACTTGGGATCGAGCATGATTTCTAGACAAGTAGGGAAGCATATATCTATAACACTCGGTCATATATCATAGCCAATGACGCAAGATATGAAGCAGGGTGCCTTTTTGAAGGATCTTGCAGGACTTCATTAGAGACATGGTGCATGAAGGAGTAGTGAGGCTCCATCAGTTATCCACCGATGAGAAAATCACTGATATTTGCACTAAGCCTCTATATGGGACAAGCTTGGAATGAGTGCAAATGTTTCCTTGGGGGAGTATTGATGATTGTAGCATCGTGCCAATATTCCAAGATTGATCATACAAACTTGATTATGTGGGAATAGGCCCAGATGTAATCTTCGACGGACTGGAGATTCGATTTGCTGCTAGATCTACTATGTGTGAATTGCATTGGGCCTTTAAACTCTCACGAGTAGGTGATTAGCCTAGATAAGCATTGGGCCGACTCTATCTCCACAGGAACCGGGTTGCAGACTAGGGGAGATAGGTAACATCTATATTCAAAGTAGATATGCCCTGACGTAGTCTTCGACAGTCTGAAGAATTGAGCTTCAATCACATGTGTTCGATAGCATCGAGCTGAATGCATTTACGAAGTGATCCTATGAGAGGATCACCATGAGGTGTTTGTGGCTCCAATGTGGTCATAATTCTTTTCATGGGACAAGAACGACCCGAGGTGCTAGACACGTGTTCGATAACATCGAACTAAATGCATTCACGAAGTAATCCTATGAGAGGATCAACTATGAGGTGAATGTGGATCCGACGAGGTCATGATTCTTGTCATGGGACAAGAATGACCCAAGGTGTTAGACACATGGTGGTGGAGATGTATCATCAATATAGCTAAATGAGGCTCATGGATATTGTGATGATATGTTTTGATGCCAGATTGCTACCAGATGATACTGATAGTAATGATGATACTCATGACATGGGTGATCACGTCATGTGGGTGTATCCCATGACGATGATGGTGACACACACTATGAGGTGTAGCTCTAGTGTTCTCTAGTGGGTTGTGGCCCCTAGACGATATTGACAGGCCCACATGGGTGTAGCCACGTGTGACGTGGTGTTGCTAGCTGTAGAATGGCCTACAAGACTATGTGAATCTTTCCCATACCATGTGAATATGGATGGATGTATTTGAGACCATTAATACCTCCCTAGTTAAGAGGGAGTGTTGATATTATGGTATCTGCGGGAGGTATTAACCTCCATACGTAACCTTTGACTGGAATAGAATATTTTAGAATCAAGAGAAACTCTAAACAGATGTGTGAAAACCCTAGAAGACATGTCGACTCAACATAATATATAATATTAAGATATTATCCTCCAGGAAGACAAGTCGGCCCATACAAGTGACATAACCACTATAAATAGAGGGCATCTTTGCTCATTTGTTCACTCACTCACACACTCTCAGTCACCTAGAAACAATGCACAAGTTTGGAGGAGGAGCAACAACAACAACTGCAGTTGCACGATTTTCTCTTGTTTAGTCTTTCTGGTACTTTTTCTTGTGTGCTACCCTTGGAGAAGGTGCACTCTCTTGGTTATCTATTGGTTATGGTGTGGCTTATTGGAATCATTCTTTCTGTCAAAGGTTAAGGTGCTCGGGGGTGGATTTATGCCTATGGTTGGGCGACAATGGTGTAGCATTGTCTATGGTTAAACGAGCATATCAACATTATTCTAACAATTATAACTTAACACTCCCCCTTAAACATAACATGGTCCTAACCATCTCTGAGATTACCACATCTCACATTTCCCTCCTGTTAATCGAAGATTGAAATTCTTCGATTCACCATCAAGCTTAGATATGAGTACACCTGACACCCTCGTACCTATCCAGTGGTTCATTCCACAACTTAATGTCTTTTCCCTGCCATGGCCAACGCTTCATGCTGCTCGAAACCATGGATTCACGCTACATGATCGCACATTGACCTATGTAGGCCTGACTCAATCAACGCTTATTGAACGTTCGGGGAATACAACTTGCCTATGGCAAGGTTTACAACTTCTTACAACTAGGACCAAAAAACTTACTGGGGTGTCAGGTACAACTGAACATGCTCCCCCAAATTACAATATTTCATCTCATTACAAAATTTCATGTTCTCACTACAACATTTCATTTACCATGGAAGTCATTTTGCTCCATTTCCGGATTCTTATATTCGCTGGTGACAAAAAAATTAAAAATTTAACCAAAATTTTGTTGCATTCATCTCTGCTCTCTTCTCCACTTTTTCTTTGTCTTTGTGTATATTCCTTCTTCGCGACTTTTCGGTTTCACCCATCTTCTCCAGTCTTGGTAGCTTCTTTGCTTCTTCGTGGATTCTCAGGGCTTCTTCTTTGACTTGCTATTCACACCCGACGATTCTTCTACTCATCCGATCCTTTCTTTCTCGGGGTGAGGTTTTCTCCATGCCAAAATACTATCCTCACTGCTCAATTTAATTCTGAAACTTCTCAGTTGAGTTAATGTTGTTTTCAATCTGCATATTCCTCACTGATCTCCCTTTCTCTTTCTTTTTCCTGCTTTTCTCTATTAGCTTCGTCGGCTGCCACACTGAATTCATTGCTAAGTTCTTCTACAATCTTATTGTGCACTTCTTGAGTGATATTGAGTGCTTTTTTTAATTCGCCTATAGCTAACTGAAGCCTCCAATTATTATTATTTTTATAAAGACTAGAATTTTTAAATATAAGCCAACGAACATATTAAGAAAATGAAAAAGACTTTGGTATCAAAATACCAACATCCCGTTCCCATACATTTCAAAACAAGGGAATTAAATCGAATACATTACATGAAAGTTTGTTCTTAATCATCAGAGGCACCACCTATATCACTATCATTACTATTTCCAATACCATCGCATATTTATTGAGTATTCAATTGACAATGGCAACCATGCAGATATAATATATTCAACTGATATGCATTACCACTGAAATTCGATGGGTGACTTCTTACCAGATGCCTTGCACAAAAACGTTTCGACTTCCCTAGGACGTTTCCTTCTCCACGGTCTCTTTTCGACTTGCTCTCGGAGAACACACATGACGGTCTCTCCCTTAGCACAACGTCTGTTGCGGCGACTCTCTCCTCCCTCGACTTTTCTTGATAGCATCTCCATTTAGACAAACATCTATTTTTCAGGCAACAAATCCTTCACCATAAATCAACTCCAAATAATAGCAAAACAATGTAAACAATAGAAAAACAACAATGTTTCGTGGGTATCACTCTCCATTTGCGATGGCCACAATACCAACTCTACCCTCACACCCGTGGCTCTTCTGTGCATGAAATGAACATAAACGCGAACCCAAACCAACAACCAAACTACTATCAACAACTTCCCTTCCTTAATTGTAACTTAACACTCCCCTTTAAACATAACTCGGTCCTAACCATCTCTGAGATTACCACATATCACATTCCCCTCTTGTTCCAGTTGTCAAGCATTTAATAATTTTTGGCTCCACCTGTTATGCTTTGATTCCTAAGCAACAAAGAAATAAATTGGAAGCAAGAAGTAGAAAGTGTATTTTTTCGGGATATTCTAATACTTCAAAAGATTATAGACTGTATGATGAAGCAAACATAAAGTTTATTGTTTCTAGAGATGTTATATTTCTTGAATTTGACAAAGATGCAGTGACTGTTGACAAACAACTTGCTCATCTTCATAGATTTCACTTTAAAAAATTCTATCATGAATGGGATAATGAACTTCCAAATCTTGAAGGGGGGATTCCTGTTCTAGATCAATTTTTGGAATTTCCTTCTACAACAACAACTTCCTCTTCTTCTGCTTCTCCATTATAGAATCAAGATATTTTGAATGACAACAGAGATTATGAAGAATCAAAACTAGCTCTTATTTCAAAGATTCTTGAAACTGAGCAAACATCGCATCAACCAGTGTGTAGATCAACACAGATCAGGACATTTCCAAGAAGGTATGATGAATTTGTCACACCTGTTGCTCATATAGATGAACTTGGTAAAACAGGGACAATAAGTTTTTCTAGACAAAATGAAGAAAATGCAGGGGATGCTACTTCAAGCTCAGGTAACAATTCCCATAGTTCTTATGATTGTGAATTAAACTTATCTTCTATTGATGAACTTGGTTCCTTTCAAGAAGCAACAACTAGTGATGCATGGAGAAGTGCAATGCAGAGAGAGTATGATGCTCTCATAAAAAATGGAACTTGGAGGTTGTTGGACCCTCCATTTGGAACCAAACCTATTGGCTGCAAGTGGGTATATAAGAAAAATTATAACACTGATGGCTCACTTGACAAACACAAAGCAAGACTTGTAGAAAAAGGATATGCTCAAAAATAAGGTGTTGACTACACATAAATGTTTGCTCCTACAACAAAATGGGGCACTATTTGAGCTCTGTTTTCTTTAACAACACATAAATGATGGAAAATACATCATATGGATGTTAAGACTGCCTTCTTGAATGGAGACTTGAAAGAAGATGTCTATATGACTTAGCCTGAAGGTTTTACTGTCAAAGGACAAGAGCAGAAGGCATGTGAATTGGTAAAATATTTGTATGGCTTGAAGCAAGCACCATGAGCATGGTAAGAAAAATTAACTAAGCACTTTCTGAAATTAAACTACATGCTTTTCAATCTAGATGTTGCAACTCTATTTGTCAAGAAAGTTGGTAAATTAGTTATATATTTAGTTGTATATGTTGATGATTTGCTAATCACATGAAATAATGATGATTATATTAGCATCCATTAAGAAAGAGCTGAAAATAGTTTTTGATATGACTGATTTGGGTCTGCTTCATTATTACTTAGGAATTGAAGTCACTCAAAATCCTAATTTCATTTTTATTTCTCAGAAGAAATACATTGGAGAGTTATTGTGTAGATTTGGAATGCCCCCATGAAAAAACTCAATGATTCGATGTATTATTCATCAACACAATGACAATACATATGTAGAAACATATATGGGAATACAAATTAGCTATGAAACATTTAGATGTCTCAGACAATTGAACTACCCAAACTACCCTCTAGTTACCCTCTAGTTAACTAAAGTTATAAATATCCCGAAGGATTAGTCAACATTTCCCCCTTAATCCGAAGGGACATCCGTCATGTGAAGCAACATTCAGAATCGTTCAAATTTTTCACGTCCCAATGCTTTGGTAAATATATCTGCGATTTTCTTTGAAGTGGAACAATGTCTCAGATGAATGGTTTTGGCATAAACATGATGTCGAATCAAGTGATATTTGGTGTTGATATGCTTGGTTCAATCATGAAATTTGAGATTCTTGGCCAATTGAATTGCAGAAGTATTGTCAACAAGTAGAGGTGTTGAGTTCAACTGTTTCTCCTGCAAGTCTTCAAGGATTTTTCTAAGCCATACAATTTCTTTTGTGGGTTGAGTTGTTGCTACATATTCTGCTTCAGTTGTAGAATCAACAAGAACTGATTGTTTCCTGGATCTCCAAATGATAGTTGTTGATCCAAGACACATCAAATACCCTGAAGTAGACACCCAAAGTTCTTTTTCTCCATCAAAATCGGAATTAAAATATCCAATAAGATGAAAGTGTGATACCTTTATGATTTAGGAATTTAAGAATTTTTGGCTCGACCGTTTATGCTTTGGTTCCTGAACAACAAAGAAATAAATTGGAAGCAAGAAGTAGAAAGTGGATTTTTTTTGGGATATTCTAATATTTCAAAAGCTTATAGACTGCATGATGAAGCAAACATAAAGTTTATTGTTTCTAGAGATGTTTAAATCCACTTGCTACATTTTGTCTTGGGAAGCCCTTCTAACACAAGGGTCAATCACGAGGTCACATTAGAGTCGACAAAGTTACTCACCCTGCTTTGTTGGTCGTAGTGTAGAGATTGAGTGTATTATTGGGGGTCACTTGAAAAGAAAATCCTATGCATACCTTCTCGAGGCGATTTTAGGCTTAGATACCTTATCGTTGCACATGGATCGGACTATCGACTGTTTCCTCAGGCATCATTGTCGTAATTGGTAACCTTAGTGGCCTATCTCTTTAGAGTCTTTACATGAGGTGATTGTGGAGGAGCAAGTCTTCACGGTACCTGAGATTGACGTTGGCCAAACTCACTCGGGCTCCTTGGAGGGTATACCCACGATTATGTGTGGGAGTTTGCACTAGGGTGTAAGTTCGTTAAGAAGGTCATCAACGTAACTTTTCCATCCACTTTATCCTATCCCCTTCTTGTCTTGATTTCCCGACGTTGGATTTCATCACCAACTAGTGACTTCGAAATAAGAAGGTTTGTTTATGTGTTTGATATCTAGATTTTATTAGTGAGTGTTATTTGTTTCTCTAGTTGGCCACATATTTATTTTATTCCTTATTTGGTGCGGCCAACATCGACCCTCGCCGTTCACGTAGGATATAAGGGTTACCTCCGGAAGAGCCAGGAGAATACGCTCCTTTGCTTCCTAATTCACTAGAGGGTACTTCTCCTGAAGGAGAAGTCAATAACGACACGTCCTCTAAGATTGGAAGTTCTACTTCATTGGAAGAATCAACACTTCCTGTAAATCCGTTATTGAGTGTTATACAAGATCCACTTTTTCTCTGAATAAACTCTTCGGGAGACGTTGTTGCTGAAGACTATACTAGAATACCTACTGGACCTTACGCAGAGCCTGGTGTAGACAATCCACTTCTTCATATCGAACAGAGTGAATCGTTTAGAACTCTGGTTCATATTGCTGGAATTTTTAGTCCTAGCTCAGTCCTTGTCCGTTGTTTTTGGAGGACCTCCTTGGGACACAATATTTTTGATAAACTAGGAATGAGCTCAAATCAACCTATGTCATCACATACACCCATGAATTCCACTGCTTATACAATACCTTTAGATCATTTTACTGGCACGACCAATAATGTTGTTACGGTTTCAGACCATATGTTGGTTGGTTCTCATACAATTCTTCCCCTCCAGCTCACTAGCTCTACTGCAGTCCCCCAAGTTACACATATTTCTACCGGAAGTCCGGTCATAACTCAAGTTCCTATTGGAACACCACTTCCGCCTAGATCAAGTCCATCACTTACACCTGGGTACAACACTCTTAATACTTCTATTGCTAATCTTGCCCAGAGTCCATCCGAAGGACCTAATCTTTTTATTCCACCTGGGTATAATGCTGCTAGCAGTTTTGTTCCTACACCTACCCAGGTTCTCTCTGGAGGGCCTAAAATTCCTCTTCCACCTCCACCTAGAGGATCTAATCATCTTGGCCCAAGTAGCTCTAATCAAGTTGAAGACACCAGTCATTTTGTTGCTTCTGGTTTTCAAATTCCTATTGGAGGCCAACCTCACGTTGGGGGCAACCCCAAGTTGGGGGTCATAACCCAGTGTATGAGAAATATACAGCTGGATTACAATCTCAACCTTGAAATTTTCGTTTCCAAGAAAATCAACAACCGCATGGGGGAAAAACTACTCAAGTAAATTCTTTTGTACCCCTTAATCCTGGGCAACCATATCCAGACTCTGTAAATCCTACTTGGGGTCAAGTTTTTTAGTCTAATGCTCATTTCCAAGGTAACATACCCAATCAACCAACACATGTTGGCTACTTGAATCAAAACCCTCGACCACCAAATTTGACAGCACCCTCTAACTATCTACAGACTGCTTATGGTGCTACTAGTATACCTATGAGATTACCTCCTCAAAATTACCAGTTTCCTCAAGTGAACAGACAATTTCCGTTTCTAGCTACTTTGGATTTACCAAATTTATCTAGGATTTTGAATGATCCTATTTTTCATTCTCTTTATTGGCCGCTCATACCTGCCAAATTACCATCAGACATTCCTAAGTTTTACGGTCGATCGTGAGAAGACCCAAATAATCACGTCATGAATTTTCATCTTTGGTGTTCATCCAACTCCTTGATGGATGACTCCATTCGATTACGTCTTTTCCAATGAACTCTTACGGATTCAACAAAAAAATGGTATATCGAATTGCCACGAGGATTCTTCAATGATTTCAACACTTAAGCTATGAATTTCTTAACACATTACCAGTGAGCGATATGATATGAGACATGAACCAAAATTTTGAGTTCATTTAAACAATCCTCTTCTACTCACATTTCCGATCATATTCACGAGTGGAGGAGGAGAAGACAATTAATTAGTGTTCCCCTTCCTAATCAATTATTGGCTGAGTGGTTTACCAAATCACTCATCGATCCTATAGCCCGTGATGTTTCCATGGGCGATGTCGTCACTGAAGAGAAGGAGATTAGTCATGCTCAATACTTAGATCTAGTTTATTCACAAACAAACACACTATATGACTTGATCTCTGATGCTCCTCGCCCGTCTACAAATCCAACCCCAACACCTCAAGTAGCTTCTCATGTTGCCGACAGTGTGATTGGAACTTTTCATGCTGAGACTCAGTCCAAACAAGTCAGTGATTCCAATCCCAAATCTACTACTGCTAATGTACAAAATGTTACTCCTCCAACTCCTTCTCCCGGTAAAACCTCTGAGGTTAATATGGCTCAGTCTACACCTAATGGTAAAAATCAAAATAAAAAGAAAGGGAAGGGTAAGAATAAAAATGATAAAAATAATAATCAACAATCCGATAAACCCAAAACTCAGCCTATTGATGATAAAGAAAAATGAAAACCTCGTTATCCTTGTCTTATCTGTGGTGAGGATCATTATACGAAAGATTGTTCACGATGTACTGCGGTTACTAAGTTCCTGCAAGGGATCGAGACACCTCCTCTACCCACCGTTTTCTCACAACCTTTTCCTTCTCAACAACAGACCCAATTGGTTATTCATGACCAATATTCTCCCTCTACCACATCTTATGTACTTATGAGCACTAGTGACTCCGAAAATATCGAAGTTGCAGTCGCTACTCGAACCAAATATTATTCTCCTTCTAAAGAGAAAGTTGATGATTCACCACCTCCATTGGTTCAACCTCCTCCATCGACTTCACCTCCCAACGGTCCTCTTCATCTCGAATGACCGAGTCAAGATATAGTTCTTTGTTCACCTCCTAAGGGCGTTCTTCGTAATTCATCATTTAACCCCCACGCACGTGCCGCTCAAAACTACAGTATTGTAGAAGATCTTTCACATACATCTTTTGCAATGTCGGCTCTCGAAGTCCTTCAAAGTTGTCCTATGCAACATAAGGCAATGTTAAAGGATATTGGTGGAATTGATCCTACCGATACAAACTTGATAATATTTGACTTGGAAGATCACATTCCAAGGCTCCCTCATCAATTAGCATTTCAAATACAAGTCATTGTGGAAAATAAAAACATTTGTCGAACCGTTGTTGATGAAGGAGCTTCGAATTGCGTCATGTCCATCACTTGTTGGAAAGACATTGGTTCTCTTGCCCTTACCGAGTCACACAATACTTTAAAAGATTTTAATGGTACATGGTTTAAACCTTATGGTGTTCTTCCTTCGTTATCTATTGCGTTAGAAGGAAAAACAATTACTGTTGAGGTTGAGGTGTTTGATGCACCTCTCGATTACAACCTCCTGCTTGACCGTAGTTGGATTGATTCTATGTGCGCATTTGTTTCTACTCTTTTCCGTGTGATACGGTTCCCTCACCAAGGAAAAGTTGTTACCGTAGATCAAATCGCCTTCTGTAGTTCTGATTCGCGCACTAGTAACGTTCCATTTATAGCGAAAACACATCCTAGTTATGGGAATGTCGTTGTGGGTCTTTTAAAGGATTCATCATTAATGGGTACTTTCCCCATTCCACCACTCGATGTTCCTCCTCTTTTTGTCGCTTCGATTAACATGATCTCGACCATTGTTGGCGAAACCCCTGAGCCTTATGACCCTTGGATAGTACCTAGATTTGACGACTGTCTTCGTTATGGCGACCTTATGCCTTTAAGTCCGGTAGAATTGGCTTATCAAGCTATTCAATCAACAACTCCTTTTCCTCGTTCTCTCTTAGATACGTCTCCCGATCTGTTTCACGTGGTATTTCACACCGATGAGATGATCATGATAGTTATGTCCATGGAAGATACCCCATGGGATGATGAGCATCATCATTCTATCCTCTTTCTGGAACCCGAGACTATAGAGAGTTACCAACGGATTTCGAATCCATCTACTATCGTTACTATTCCCCCTGTTCCTGAACCAACATGTGATGTTTTTTACGAAGGGAACTTGGGAAATATTTCATCCACTATCCCTTTAGATATTTCGATTAAGCCTAGAATCGTGGAAAATGTTCATATCGGTGCCTCATGTTCTCCTGATGAGATCCAAATTTACAAGGCTCTTTTCCAAGAATTTCGTGACGGTTTTGCATGGAGTTACGAAGAGATGCCTAGAATTGATCTAGATATTGTTGTACATGAAATTAATACATACCCGGATGTTAAACCCGTTCGACAGAGACTTCGCCCAGTTCATCCACACAAAGATGCTACTATTAAAATTGAAGTTGAAAAAATTCTTAAAGCCGATTTTGTCTACCTTGTAGCGTTGATTGATTGGGTGTCTAATCTTGTTCTGGTTACAAAGAAACAAGGCATAATCCATGTTTGTGTTTATTATAGGAATATTAACAAGGATTGTCCCAAAGATAATTATCCAACCCCTTTCGTTGACCAAATCGTTGACGATTGTGTTGAGAGTGAAATCTTCTCTTTAATGGATGAATTCTTCGACTATTATCAAATCAATATTTTACCTGTGGATCAACATAAAACTGCTTTTATCTACCCTTGGGGTACATTCGCATATTGTAAACTCCCTTTTGGTATCAAGAATGCTGGTGCATCTTTTCAACTCGCTATGTCTTATGATTTTCATGATATTAAACACATTGTACAACCTTACCTGGATGACTTACCGACACATTCCATGCATCGCCAAGATCATCCGACACACTTATGAGCCATTTTCCTACGCTGTCGATATTATCGCATACGATTGAATCCACACAAATGCGTTTTTTGTGTGGAGTCTAGACGATTTCTTGGTTTTATCGTTTATACACATGGGATTAGGGTGGATCCTTTGAAGGTTGAAGTTATTCTCAATTTGCCTCCTCCTTCTACCTTACGCCAACTCCAAAGTTTGCAAGGGAAGATAACATTTTTACGTCGATTCATTCCCAATTACACCGAACTAATGAAAGGTTTCACTCAACTTCTTAAGAAGGGTCACAATTTTGTATGGGATGACACAACAAAAAAAGCCTTTGAAGCTTTGAAACTTGTCTTAACCCGTACAACAATCTTATTTCCCCTCGATTATAGTCGAGATTATTTCTTATACTTGGTTGCTTCAGTCTCTACCATAGCTATGGTTCTAGTACAAGAGGATGATTCACACGATGAACATGTTATTTACTATTTGATTCGGAGTCTCACGACCACCGAAACCAAATATATGCATGTGGAGAAACTGGCCTTAGCGGCTGTTCAGGCTGTTCAACGTTTTTGTCATTATATCTTATTGCGCAAAACCACCATCATTTCCGATTGCAACCTTATGCAATACATCCTTACACGACAATTGTTGTGGAGAAAATACTCCAAACGGATAGTGATTCTCCAGGAGTTTAATTTGGAGTGTGAGCGGACCAGGTCAAATAAATCTTTGTTTTTTTCCGAGTTGATATGTGACCTTCCCTCCACTAAGATAGATATTGTGACATAGGATTGTTTTCCTGATGAGTCTCTCTTTCTGATCATTTCAGATGACATTTGGTATGGAGACATTATTATTTATTTCCAAACCCAAAATTTTCGTCCTGATCATTCTCGTGTAGATCATCATCGTATTCGGTATCAAGCCCGTTAATACATTATCCTCGGTGATACCCTTTACCATTGTGGTATTGATTCCGTATTTCGACGATGTCTAACCTATGATTAAGTTGAGAAATCTTTAAATGACTGTCATTCCGGAGCATGTAGCGGTCATATGTCTGGGTATGTCACTCCCCAAAATATCTTACGAGTTGGTTACTTCTGGCATTCGTTGTTTAAGGATTGCATTAATACTGTTCATAAATGCCACACTTGTCAAACGTATAACAATAAGATCCGATCACATCCTTCTTCTCTTTACCCTGTAGTTTCCGTTGGTCTATTCGCTAAATGGGGCATTGACTTCATGACATGTAATCCTCACTCGGTAGGGGTGCATGGATACATTATCGTAGCCATGTATTATTTCACTAAATGGGTCGAGGTGATGCCTACATTTGATAATAATGGAAAAACTATAGCATTGTTCATATTCAATCATATCGTTACTAGGTTTGGTGTCTTTCAAGCCATTGTCATTGACCATGGTAGCCATTTTCACAATTTCATAATGTCTGAATTTACCGATAAGTTGGGTCTTCGACATGAAATTCAACCCCTTACTATCCACAGGCCAATGGCCAGGTTGAAACAATCAACAAAGTTCTAACTATTATGCTTCGACAGATGGTAGGAATTCACAAGTCAAGTTGACACACGATTCTCTTTTCGGCATTATGGGCCTATTAGATGTCCGTTAAATCTACCACAGGGTTCACACCTTTCTAGTTAGTATATGGTATCAAAGTTATTCTGTCGATTGAATGTGAAATCCCATTTTTGAAACTAGCTGTCGAACTTCTCCCTAACACTTCAGCCGAAGATGAACGTCTCTTGTATTTGATGCAATTAGACGAGACTCGCCGTGATGTTGCTTTAGTCATAGAAACCAAGAAGAAACGTGTCAAAGCTCAATATGACAAGCATGTCAAACCACATATTTTTTCTGAGGGTGATTTAGTTCTCCTTTATGAACAAGATCGTGACTTATTAGGGGCTGATAAATTCGAGCCCATGTGGCATGGCTCGTATATCGTTAAACGAGTGTTGAGAAAGAGTCTTATGAGCTGGTGGATTATGATGGAATAACTTTGGGTGAACCCAGAAATGGGCTTTACTTGAAGAAGTACTATGCTTAAAATATTTTTTGCATGAGTGCTTTGTATTTTAGTGTATCATACTCCAGTGTGCTTTTTAAGCTGGTTATTTTGCATTGTGCTTGGTTTCTAGATGTCGGTGTCTTCACTACCCTATATCTGATTTGTTGATGGTGCTAGTCACAGTACTCAAAACCTAGCGTCTGCTGCATGGGAAATCTATGCACCTACAGATGAGTTGATCAATCTACACAGTGTTTTCCTTGCTCGAGCAAATAATAATATCGCGGAATACAATGAAGTTATCGAGTTATTAACTGATGCCATTTCATTTGGAATCTTCCATCTTATTGTATGACTTGATTCACAACTAGTAGTGCTGCAATTGAGTAACGTTTATTCCATCCAAAGTCTTGCATTGTTACGGGAATACTTAAGAATTCACCTTTTGAAAAGAAATTTTGATTATATTGAGTATCAACATATTCCTAGATGTCTAAACACATTAACATATGCATTGAATAATTATGTTTTAGACATACATTTGTGCCATTTATAAATCCAAACACACATTTAAAAGACAAGTAAGCTAGTAGGAACTTTATATTAATACGTCAAAAGTTACAAAAAAATGTTTGTCTTGAGACTAAAATGTCAAAATGGTGAAGCTCATGGCTTCATATACATAAGCATCAAGGATGTTGCTTGCTATAAAAAACCACTGCCCGTGCTACATGGCGAAGCAGTCGACCAATGGATGGTGATACACCAACTGTATGGCGTTGGTAACGTCGAGGTAACTCGTCCACCGTGATGTCAGGGATGTTGATGGTCAACCCCTTAAGGTTTTGTTCGATCTCCTTGAGATCCTTAGTAGCCACTCTTCGACCCACCACTGCGCCTACCTCTCCACGTCTCTGAATATGAGATGATTCTGGAGGCCGATAAGGCACCACATCTGCATTGTTGAGAGCACTTGATTAGTCTCGGATAAATAAAAAAAAACATTTTATAATTAAAATACAAAAAACAACATATAATGAAAAAAATTCTTCTTACCTATATCTCCCCACTGAGAACCCTCAGGTAATGCCAAGTCGGGGTCTCCACGGAAGTCAGTCCGGGCATAAGCATAGTCCTCAACCATAACTAGCTGATCCCTCAACCACTAGAAGAAAGCTTGGTTGTATGTAACGATCGATACGCCTCCATGACGAGCCATCAAATCTACCCATCTTTTCATCCGAGGATCCTGTGGAGTGGGTACTCCCTGTTATCCCCGATATCTAGGGATAACTAGGAGATCATGTCTCGAGGCCCACATGGTCCTAGACATGGAGTACCGAGAGCATGAGTGACTTGAGCATGGTCCTGGAGGGCCCATCTTTCTTCTTCTCAGACAGACTTGTCCTGTCAGTAGTACTAGCTTCCATCACTACCGGCCTGGGATTTCATCGGAGAGGACTCTTGCTCCATGAGGTAATTGGTCCGAGGTATCATGGTATGTGTCATATTTGATCGTTATAACCTTCTTATATATGCATTAGGTTTCCTTCATTTCAGATGACTGCTTGGATCTTACACTAATCCACTTGACCATTGTTGGGGTGATTGATGGGGTAACTTAGCAAGCTGGTATTCATGCGTTTTGGTTAGCCACCAAGGGGGATTTGCAGAGCCATCGTCCGCTCCCACCATCTTATCACTTTTACATCTTATACCCCGCTCATCCATCCCATTCCCCTAGTCTGGCCATTAGGATGACCTCTCAGGGTACACTTTGTCTTGTGGGAAGAAGGGGCTAAAGGCCCAGGGGGTAAAAACAACTGGTAAAAGATAAAAGCCATAGGAAATAAAACCTAGAGATGCTTCGCCCAGGGGATCCCCGAGAAGGCAATAAAAGGCCTCTCGATAAGAAACTAAGGGACCCTAAGAAAAAAAATGATAAATAAATAAATGAAATACCTAACCAAGAGGATGGGAGGTCTCATCACGAGCCGACCCATTATGTTCATAGGTATTTAGCAGTATGACATTGCCACTATCTGGTCACCAAACCAGGGCAGTGACCTTTGGTTGCATGGCCAAAGGAAAGGGGGTCTC
>ML789571.1:194914-215266 GCA_009831015.1 Picea engelmannii
TAAGAAGAGGACCCTCTCTAGGAGGAATGATACTAAAATAGATCCATACCCGAATTGTTTCAATCAACCATTCCTACACTTTCTCAATTGTTTATTCATGTTTTTCAGAAGACCCTCGCACCAATTGAAAACCTGAGGCTCCATACACTCTATAACATACTAAAAATGGCTTTGTAAAGCCATGTGAGGAGCCACACTCCCTGCCATCCGAGTGATAGTGTGGAGGATAATTCTTAAAGGAAAATCTCGAACATCCTTTATGACAATTTTTCCACTATGCTTCTCTATACCTGGTACGTAGTGATGTGCAACGTAATAGTCCATGGGTTCACCACCGCCTCTGCTTCCTGATAGTGACACCCGGTAGCCTCAACGGGTTAACCCAGTCAATAAGTAAATGTCATCAATCTCTAAGGTGAGTGTATGAAACACCCACATGAAAGGATTGTTCATTGACATCCCACATGTGGAGTAGGTACTCTAGTAGTTTCAGTTGGCCTCTCATGTCTTGAACTTTGAAAAATTTGAGCAAGCCACATTCCCAGAGTGCCATGACAGTGCCCGGGTCATTCCCGACAAAAGTAATATTCTTCCTCGTGATCACGTTCCCTCCACTTGAGCATAATGACCTATGAAAACTTGCCAAACAACATTAAAGGATGATTAAATACATCAAAATTTAAAAGTTGGAAGTTTTCCTATCTCTTTTTCTCTTTTTAAAATTTGAGTTGCGGTCGTTGTAGGGGCTCTCTTTTCCACAGTGCGACATCGTCACACCCTGGTTGTGGAACCCCTGCGACGATTTGGGATCATCACAGTTCACGATAGGGTGATCCTGCGACGATCTCAAGTGCAATAACCCTTAAAAAATTTCCCATAACTAAAAAATGAACCATCAAAAATGAAAAATTCAACCATGAAAATATAGAGGGGAAGAAGAATACCTTCTTGACGTAAGTGGTTCAAGAAATGGTCCACCGAGCACTCCATAATAGTCGCTTGAAATTCAAAAGAAAAAGGGGGTTTTTGGCATTAATTGGGTGAAAATGAAAATGAAATGGTAAATGAACTATTTTGACCTATTTTATTCACTTTTTACCATTTTAATTTCAAATTAAATTAATTTTTGAATATTTTTACCTATGCCCTAAGCCTAATGAACTTTGAAAAGTGTCTCTATTATAGTTTGAGAGATCTAAGGACCAAAATTTTGATATGGATCCCTCATTTTTGGTCGTTTTTGCGTGTTTTTCTTATGTACATATACTTTTAGGGTTTTTTTTCAAGAAAAACTTTGAGCATGGTCTTAATTCTTTCTCATGCTTGTGAAACTATGATAATATAATCAAGTAACCATTTATCGTTTTTTCGGACTCGTAATGGTAATATGAAAAAATGAACCCTATGGAGTATCCTTTAAGCTCTTTTCAAGCTCCCTAAAAATGAAAAGATAGCCGAGTGACCTCGTTCTTTTCACGCTCGTAAAAATATTTGAAGAAAACGTCTAATGAGCGGTAAATTATCCTTTTTTCGGTCTCGTTAGACTAACTTACAAAAAAATGACATTTTGGAGTTTTCTTTAAGTGTTTTTTAGACTCTTTAAACATGAAAAACCCCTGAGTTTTCTTTCTTTGGACTCGTAAAAAAAAGATCGAAAGGTCCATATGGGACCGAACCATTCCTTCTTGGGGTTCATTAAAAATATTCCAAGAGACTCATTCGAAGGATGAGCTTACATTACAAGCATATGTTATCCTCCTCAAGCTTGTATAAAAATAAAAATGTACTTGCCAAAAATGATGGGGAAAAATTGGGAAAGAAATGTATATCTGTATCTGTGTTAGTGGCAGTAAGTTGCTCTTGAACATGACACCCCTATTCATCATTGTATCTAGGTTGGGAAATCCATTTGTCTCTCGTTTGAATATCCACAAGTCCATATGTTGGGTCCTCCTTGAGTCAACGCCGCCAAGACAATTGTCGCGTCATTCATATGTTCAAGAGAAGTCCAACCTAAACAAGCCTTCTATCAAGTCGACCATCTGCAGTCTTTAAAATTCCTACCATGTCGGCCTTCCCTGAGTCAATTCTGAATCACTTCATAATCTAATCTACTTCAAATATGTTACATATTTCATTTCATTGATGGGGGATACATTAAGGCCCTCCTGTGACGAGTCTCTTCCTGTCGACTTCAACTCATTATTTGGGAATTAGACTTAGAAATCATTTAGTACCTTGGAACCTGCATGTCTCAATGGTAGGTCTCCTCGCTCTCAACAATGGGTTCACATCATTGGTCTCTTATTGGAATATTCCATCGAGTATTCGACTTCAACTCATTTATTCAGATTCGTTGGATTGTACTAGAGTACCTTGCGAGTCATTAACATCAATGGTGGTTTCCCTCGCACTTGTTGACGGTATTCATTAATGACCAATAATCAGGTGGTTTCTACCATGTTCGACTTTGACACCTGTAATCAGATGGCTAGATTCGTACTTCGAAACGATGGAGATGAAGACCCTAGATCTCACCATATCGGTCCAGGTTGCAATGGAGTATTCATAAGTTTATATTGACACATAGATCCACTGTGTATATCCCGTGGCTATGTCCAAATTTTAATTCTTAAGAGCATAGATACACAATGTATTTCTCGTGGTTATGCTAAATCATGATGACATGGATCCACAATGTATGTTTGGTGGCCATGACTCACTTGACACTTATGATTAGAGTAATTTGTAGTATGAGTATGAGAATGCCTACCTCAGAAGATGGTATATGATTAAGCAGATGCTTGATTTGTTGCAGCTTCCCGACTGATGCGCTCCTTGTTTTCGACACATACATTCTACAAAGTATTTCAGCTGTCACAGGTTCCAATTCCATTCTTTGGATGGCATTCTGTTACACATTATTTTGGTCACCCCTGTGATCAACTGACGATATGTGCATAACTCACTCCCATGATCCCTGAAGATACTAAATGAGACTTTCTCTATGAGAAAAGTGGATCATCTTTCCTTCCTTAAAAACAATATCAAAGGAGATTGTCGCACCCTGCTCAATGCTTGGGGTGCGACGATGCTTGATCGTTGCACGCTGCACCGAAACTGGACTGCGACGTCACCATAGGCTGCTTGTGCATAGGGTGCGACGATCCTCAAACAAGAAGAAAACGTGAAATTCACGAAAGTTATAGAAGGGAATCTTCTAGAAGATGAGGTGTCCTTCGATTGGTTTGGATCTTAATCACTTCTTTGATTTAGTGGGATCATACTAATCTCCTCATCCATATCTCTTTCACCCTATATAAAGAGGGATATCTCATGGAAATGCTAGGCTGGCTTATGCATGAAGAATTCTGCTGTAGATTGTACTTGAGATATCTTTGCTTTAGCTCTTCAAGTCAGGTTGTAAATCCTCTTCATCAAAAGCATTGGAGAAAAGGTGTGTCTGTTGAATAAAATGGCCATTGGAAGGGACCTTGCAACATCAAGGCATGGGTTGTATTCTCCACTTTCATTCAATATAATGTAGTAATACATTTCTTCCCTATAAATGTGTCTTTACTTTTATTGTATAACTCTTTAATCTTAGACATAGACTTCATTGAAATACATATATCGTTGTTCTCTCTATTTGTTGGTTTGTGCTTCTTAACAGGTTCACCATCCCACAAATTCAAAGATGGAGCAGCAAAGACGACACTAGTGAGGATCAAACATCATTTAAATGTTATGTTATTTGTCCCTCTCTTAACTAGTTTATATGACAATGAAATCTAAAGAGAAACTTGTATTCTGCCATGTTTTGTTCTAGCTTCTTGTTGAAGTTAGGGAGATTAGTTTGTGTCCGCACTTACCAATTTTTCCGATAACACCTTCTTCATTATTACTTAGGAATTGAAGTCACTCAAAATCCTAATTTCATTTTTATTTCTCAAAAGAAATACATTGGAGAATTATTGTGTAGATTTGGAATGCAAGACTGTAATTCTATTTCTACTCCAATGGAGCAAAATCTGAAGATTTCTTCCAATGAATGAAATGATTTTGAAGATGCAACTAAGTACATACAACTTGTTGGAAGTTTGATACATCTCACTACTACTCGTCTTGATATTACCTTTGCAGTAGGAATACTTTCCATATTTATGCATCAACCCTGTGAAGGACACTAGGAAACAACAAAACGAGTGCTCAAATATTTAAAAGGAAGTCAGAGTTTTGGTCTGGAATACTCAAAGGTACCAGACTTTCATCTTATTGGATATTTTGATTCCGACTTTGATGGAGACAAAGAACTTGGGGTGTCTACTTCATGTTATTTGATGTGTCTTGGATCAACAACTTTCACTTGGAGATCCAAGAAACAAATAGTTCCTGCTGATTCTACAACTGCCCAAAATATGTAGTAGTAACTCAAGCCACAAAATAAATTGCGTGGGTCTGAAAAATCCTTGAAGACTTGCAGGAGAAATAACTGACTTCAACACCTCTACTTGTTGACAACACTTTTGCAATTCAATTGGAGAAGAATCCCATATTTCATGATTGAACCAATCATATCAACACCACCAAATTTCACTTGATTCAACATCATGTTGAGGCCAAAACCATTCATCTAAGACAATGTTCCACTTTAGAGAAAATCACAAATATCTTTACCAAAGCGTTGGGATGTGAAAAATAAGAATGATTCTGAATGCTGCTTGTCATAACGGATGTCCCTTCGGATTAAGGGGGGATAGTTGACTAATCCTTCAGGATCTTTGTAACTTTAGTTAACTAGAGGGTATTTTTGGTAGTTTAACTGTCCGAGACAAATGTTGACTAATCCTTCGGGATATTTGTAACTTTAGTTAACTAGAGGGTAACTAGAGGGTAGTTTTGGTAGTTTAACTATCCGAGACATCTAATTGTTTCACAACTAATTTGTATTCCCACATATATTTCTGCATATGTAATGTCATTGTGTTAATGAAGAATATATCAAATCATGGAGTTTTTTCACAGGAATGTTACAGTGGTATCAGAGACATAGTTGAGTGTTTTTTTTTTAAACTCCAAGTTACAGTTTGTTTGTAGGAAAATTCCTTGTTCATTGATTGTGTGAATTAGTTAATTTTTTTTTTCTATGTGAAAGGCTGAGACCATCAGATCATCAAATGAATCCGATCTACAATTATGATTTCTCATGATGGAATGGCTTGATCAATTGGTCAATTGTATTTACTGTTGATTTAATTCAGAATTGGTATAAGTGAATTAAGCCCATTTACAAGGGGGGATAATACATAGTTTTTATGAGGTTCAAACCACATTGTCTTAAATTCCATTACACACAAAGTAAGATTTGAACTTGATTATATATCAATTAAAATGCATTCATTAATTTCAATAATGGGAGTTGTGCTTTCCGGTAAGGAAAATTATCAGTAGTGGTTCAGAAAAATAAAAAATACTCTTATTTTTAATGACATGTGGGATGATATTTGTGAAACCAAAGATGATAGTGAAGATAACAATGAGCTAGAGGAACCTACATATGATAAGGAGCTTGCGATATGGAAGAGTAAAGACAAAAAATCTTATGCTCTAATTGTTGCCTCTGTCAATGAAGAGGTAAGCATGCACATAATTTCCTATAAAACTACTTTTTTAGCCTTAAAGAAACTCAAATATCTATATGAGTCTCATTCAGAACTTGAAATTTTCCAACTGTTAATGAATTTATTCAATTTAGAGATGAAGGATAATGATCCAATGAAGCTAGCCTTTGAAATCAGAGTTCTCTATCATGATATTGAAGCCACTGGTGTAAATGTTGATTTATAGCTCACTGCTTTTATTAAAGCTCTTGACCCTACCTATTCACAGTATCTTGAATCTCTTCAAGCTAGTGAAAATATGAAAGACACGACCTGTGATAACCTTGTAGAGAAAATTGTAGAGAGAGAAAAAGTATTTGGGAAGGAGTCACTTCCTAATGATGAGACTCTATGTCTTGCAAAACAAGGGAAGAAGTTCAATGATGAATCTGCTAGAAATGACACTAGTAGCAGAGGTCGTGGCAGAGAACAATTTAGAGGCAAGGGGGATAAAAATTATCAAGGTGACAGACAACATTCTCAACAACAACACTTGCATAGAGACAAGCAATTTATACAGTGCTATAGATGTGGAAAATCGGGTCATACTTCCAATCATTGCAGAGATCCTTGGGAAAATATTCGTGACAAGAAAGAGAAAACAAAAGACAAAAATAAGCAACCACCAGACAAACGTAACCCTCTTGAATCTGCACATTATTTTGTAGCACATTGTAATCTTGGCATTGAAGAAGTTTTTAGTACTTCATTTTCTTCTTGGAATGACACTTCCTTGTTAGACACTGGAGCCACATGCCATATGACATTTAGAAAATACTTCTTTGAGACATTCAATGATCAAATTGATGGAGTATTTTAGTTTGTAGACAAGTCTCAGTGAAAACCTTCAAGAATTGGATCAATTTGACTTAAATTACCAAGATTTGCTGATTATATACTCCATAATGTTATTTATCTTCCCCAATTAAAGAGAAATTTAATATCTCTTGTCCATATAAGACAACAAGGTCATTCAATATATGTGTTTGTTGGCATCATTGAGATTAGAAGAGCTTCTGATCGTGTGGTTGTCATGACTGGAGTGGACGATGAAAAGCTTTTAAAGCTGAAAGGTACATGTTCTAATGCCCATAATTATGCAAATTTGGCTCAACAAAGTGGTAATTTGTATTCCATCTTGTTATGGCATGCTCGATTTAGTCACATTAATTATGATAGTCTCAGACTTATGAAGCAAAAAGTAATTCAATGGTTTCCTACAATTCCAAGACAACTTTTCCAATGTGATGCTTGTATTTTAGGCAAGCACAATAAACAACCTTTTCATGACTCTATGTCTCGATCTTCTAGAAAGCTCGGCTTTATTCATTCAGAGTTGTGTGAACCCATCCCTGTTCCATCAACAAATGGAAATAAATATTTAATGACTTTTATTGATGACTATACAAGGATGTGTTGGGTTTATTTATTAAAAGTAAAATATCAAGCTTTTGATACATTACATTTTTTTCATTTGTAGATTAAAAATGAAACTCAACTCAATATTGGAACGCTTAGCACTGATAATGGTGGTGAGTACACATCTCAAGATTTTTAAAAATATTTGTAAGACAATGGTATTAAACATTAGACCAATGTTTCTTATAATCCACAACAAAATGGTGTGGCAGAACACATGAATATGACTTTGTTGAATATGATCAGATCAATGATGTTTTTTAAGAATGTTAAATTAATGTTTTGGGGAGAGACAATTCTTTGTGTTGTCTACATTAAGAATTAAAGTCCTTCTGCTGCACTTCAAAAAACAACTCCTTATGAAATGTGGCATGGCCATCTTCCAATTGTCAAGCATTTAAGAATTTTTGGCTCCACCTGTTATGCTTTGATTCCTGACAACAAAAAAATAAATTGGAAGCAAGAAGTAGAAAGTGTCTTTTTTGGGATATTCTAATACTTCAAAAGCTTATAGACTGTATGATGAATCAAACATAATTTTTTTTCTAGAGATGTTATATTTATTGAATTTGACAAAGATGCACTAACTATTGACAAACAACTTGCTCATCTTGATAGATTTCACTCTAAAAAATTCTATCATGAATGGGATAATGAACTTTCAAATATTGAAGGGGAGATTCCACAATGACAACTTATTCTGCTTCTACTTATCCATTAGAGAATGATGATAGTTTGAATGACAACAAAGATTCTAAAGAATCAAAATCATCTCTTGAAGAACTTGTTCTTAACCTATTTCAAAGACTCTTGAAACCGAGCAAACACTGCATCAAATAGTATGTAGATCACCATGGACCAAGACATTTCCAAGAAGGTATGATGGATTTGTCACACCTGTTGCTCATACAAATGAACTTGGAAAACCAAGGACAATAATTTCTGCCAAACAGAATAAAAAAAATGCAAGGGATGTTACTTCAAGCTCGGGTAACAATTCCCATAATTCTTATGATTGTGAATTAAAATTATCTGTTGTTGATGAACCTGATTCCTTTCAAGAAGGATCAATTAGTGATGCATGGAGAAGTGTGATGTAGAGAGAGTATGATGGTCTCATAAAAAATGGAACTTGGAGGTTGGTGGACCCTCCATTCAGAATCAAACCTATTGGCTGCAAGTGGGTATATAACAAAAAGTATAACATTGATGGCTCACTTGAAAAACACAAAGAAAGACTTGTAGCAAAAGGATATGCTCAGAAAGAAGGTGTTGACTACACATAAAATTTTTCTCCTATAGAAAAATGGGGCACTATTCGAACTCTGTTTTCTTTAGCAGCACAAAAAGGATGGAAAATACATCATATGGATGTTAAGACTGCCTTCTTGAATGGAGACTTGAAAGAAGATGTCTATATGACTTAGCCTGAAGGTTTTACTGTCAAAGGTTGGGGGCAGAAGGTATGTAAATTGGTAAAATCTGTGTATGGCTTGAAGCAAGCACCACGAGCATGGTATGAAAAATTAACTAAGCACCTTCTGAAATTAAATCACAAGCATTTCAATCTAGATGTTGCAACTCTATTTGTCAAGAAAGTTGGTAAATCAGTTGTATATCTAGTTGTATATGTTGATGAATTGCTAATCACAGGAAATAATGATGATTATATAACATCCATTAAGAAAAATCTGAAAAAGGTTTTTGATATGACTGATTTGGGATTGCTTCATTATTACTTAGGAATTGAAGTCACTCAAATCCTAATTTCATTATTATTTCTCAGAAGAAATACATTGGAGAGTTATTGTGTAGATTTGGAATGCAAGAATGTAATTTTATTTCTACTCCAATGGAGCGAAATCTGGAAGGAAATGATTTCGAAGATGCAACCAAGTACATACAACTTGTTGGAAGTTTGATTTATCTCACTACTACTCCTTCTAATATTACCTTTGTCGTAGGAATGCTTTCCAGATTTATGCATCAACCCTGTGAAGGACACTGAGAAACAACAAAAAGAGTGCTCAAATATTTAAAAGGAACTCATACTTTTGGTCCGAAATACTCAAAGGTACTAGACTTTCATGTTATTGGATATTTTGATTCGACTTTGATGGAGAAAAAGAACTTTGGGTGTCTACTTCAGGTTATTTGATGTGTCTTGGATCAACAGTTGTCACTTGGAGATCCACGAAACAATAAATTCCTGTTGATTCTACAACTGAAGAAAAATATGTAGCAACAACTCAAGCCACAAAAGAAATTGCGTGGCTCAGAAAAATCATTGAATACTTGCAAGAGAAATAGTTGACTTCAACAACTCTACTTGTTGTCAACACTTTTGCAATTCAATTGGCCAAGAATCCTAGATTTCATGATCAAATCAAGCATATAAACACCACCAAATATCGCTTGATTCAATATCATGTTGAGGCCAAAACCATTCATCTGAGACACTGTTCCACTTCAAAGAAAATCACAGATATATTTACCAAAGTGTTGGGACGTGAAAAATTTGAATGATTTTGAATGCTTCTTGGCATGATAGATATCCCTTCAGATTAAGGGGGGAATGTTGACTAATCCTTCAGGATCTTTGTAACTTTAGTTAACTAGAGGGTAACTAGAGGTTAGTTTTGGTAGTTTAACTGTTCGAGACATCTAATTGTTTCATAGCTAATTTGTATTCCCATATATATTTTTGCATATGTACTGTCATTGTATTGATTAATAATATATCGAATCATGGAGTTTTTTCATGGGACTGTTACACTAGCTACTCTTATATGCGATCCATTTATCGAACACTAAAGATTCATTGTAACAACTTTGAGATCACTGTCACCATCTTCGTCATTTCCGAGAAATGCAATATGTTGAACATGAGCAAGAACATTCTTCTGACGAGACACTAATTGAGAAACATGTTCCACTGTTCGATATCTAAGAATTCTTACACAGACAAAGTTGTTGAAAGTCTGCATATTGTGGTAGGCATACCTCCTAAATAAAGTTGTGTCATTAAGAAGAATTCACTAGATTTGTATATCATATCCAGGTTTGTGCAACATATCGTTGTCTGTTCTTGTCAAAAGAAAGGGATTTTCTATGTTTTGTAATGGACTTGACTCCTCCCCTAAGACAAATGGTGTATGTATTTTTATTGGAAGCACGGATTGTGCTGCTGTCACACAAAATAGATCAACACGATGGATGTTGCAAACTGCATAATAAAATATAGATGTAACTTTTGCTGGAGCCTCTTCACTAGTATTATTTGATAAAATGAGAAGCAGAGAATACAAACAAAGAGCAGAGTAGAAATCATATTAAGTATATTGAGTATATCAGAAAATAGTACATTGAGAAAAGGGAAAAGAGATGAGCTAAATAGGCTCAAGCAAATCAAGAAACGAAAGTACAGCTGGCCAGGACAACTAGCAGTGTACAGTCAGATTGTTGAGGTTACATTATATTTAACATTCCCTCTTAAACTCAACAGTTACAAACATCAGCAATGATAATGCCCAAGTGCTATCTCTGAAAATAAAAAATGGATTTTCCCTGTGGCTTTGTAAAAATATCTGCGAGCTGATTTCGAGAGCCATAGAATTGAAGTGCTATGCCACCATTATTGACGAGCTCGCGAATGAAGTGAAAGAGAGTGTCAATATGCTTTCTTTTCTTGTGAAACACATGATTTTTAGATAGAGCAATTGCTGAGGTGTTGTCACAGAAGATAGGATTTGGCTCCTTTTCTGTATGTGACATATCATTCAATATTCTTCTCAGCCACACAGGTTGACAGGAACCTGAGGTAGCATCGACATACTCTGCCTCTGCAGAAGATATTGATACAATGGGTTTCTTCTTTGATGCCCATGAAATCAGGTTCGTGCCTAGGTGAAAAGCATGTCCTGAGGTGCTTTTCCTGTCATCTAGGCTTCCTACAAAATCACTATCTATGTAACCAGAGAGATGATTATCATCACACTGAGTGTACCATAAGACAAAATTGAGAGTTCCTGCAACATATCTCAGAATCCTTTTCGCCATCTTCCAGTGAGAATCTTTGGGGTATTCCATAAACCTGGAAACAAGGCTGGCTGCATACATTATATCAGGCCTAGTTGCTGTAAAATACAACAAACTTCCTACTAAACTTTTGTACAGGGTAGGGTCCACTATGGGGCCTTCATATTTCTTGCTCAATTTTGTGCCTAGGGGTATAGGAGTTTCTGCTGGATTGCAGTCTTCCATGTAGAATCTTTTGATGATGTCTGCTGCATACTTTTGCTGACAAACAAAAATGCCTTTGGTTGATTGATCAACCTCAATTCCCCGAAAATATTTCATTATGCCAAGATCTGTCATTTCAAACTCAGATTGCATGGCATGTTTAAAACTGGTTAACTCAAGATTTCCAGTATATATCATGTCATCAACATATAAACATACAATCAAAATTTTACCGTGCTGATCCGTTTTGGTGTATAAAGTTGGATCATTTTGGCTTTTGCTGAAACCACTTTTGATCAGGTAAGTGTCAATTCTGTTGTACCAAGCTCTTGGAGTTTGTTTTAAGCCATACAAGGATTTCTTCAACCGATACACTTTGGCAGGCTACTCTTGGACTTCAAATCCAGGTGGCTGATCCACATAGACCTCTTGTTCTAAGACACCATTTAGGAAAGCTGACTTGACATCCATCTGGTATACTTGCCATTTGTGTTGAGTTGCTATGGCTAAGAGAGTCCTTACAGTGTCTAATCTTGCTACTGGAGCAAAAGTTTCACCATAATCAGTACCTGGTTGTTGTGAGAATCCTTTGGCAACAAGTCTTGCCTTGTGCTTTACAATCTGCCCCTTTTCATTGAGTTTAGTTTTGTAAACCCACTTGACACCAATACTTTTCTTGTGTCTGGGCAAATCAACAAGATCCCATGTCTTGTTCTTCTCAATGGGGTCAACTTTTGGTTCATGGCTTGAACCCAATGTGGCTCCTTAGCTGCCTCTTTAAAAGATGTAGGTTGACATGACATTAAAGAAAAAATGTTGTGATGTTCAATGTCATCCAACTACTGATGGATTTCTCTCAAAATTTGAGTTATCTGATTTTGAAGTTCAGAGAATGAGTCTCTGCTTGAAGTTGAGTGAGCCTGAGAATTTTTAGATTATCCTTGTACCTGCAATCTTGGAAGCGCAGGTTGAGGTATTGGCTGTCCTAAGTCTTCTGCGTTTTCAGGACTGGACAACAATGGATTTTGACTGTCCATTTGCTGTTTTTCAGATTCGTTCCAGAGTTGATTTTCCAGAAATTTTACATCTCTGCTGAGAATTAGTTTCTTTGAGATTGGATTGTAAAGCCTGCAAGCTTTTGATGTTTCGTTGTATCCAGTAAAGATACATTTCTCACTTCTGTCATCCAGTTTCTTCCTTAATTCAGAAGGTATGTGAGTGTATGCTATGCATCCAAATGTCCTTAGATGAACAACATTTAGCTTTGTCCCACTCCATGCTTCTTGAGGGACTTTCATATTTAGACTGGTGGTTGGAGATCTATTCAAGAGATAAACTGAGCATGCTACTGCTTCAGCCCAAAAAATATTTGACAGACATTTCTCTTTGAGTAGACTTCTTTCCATGTTCATAATTGTCTGATTTTTCCTTTCATCCACTCCATTTTGTTGTGGAGTATACATGGTTGTAGTTTGCATGATGATGCCTTGTGATTTGTAGAAATTTGCAAATTATTTGGAGCTGTATTCTCCTCCTCCATCTGACCTGATTGCTTTTACATATTTACCACGCTGTTTTTCAGCTTCAGCTTTGAATTCTTTGAATTTTGCAAAAGTTTCAGACTTGTGTCTGAGAAAATAGATCCATATTTTCCTGCTAAAGTCATCAATAAACGTTAGAAAATAAAATCTACCACCTATTGACTCTGTTAGCATTGGTTCACATAGGTCGGTGTGAAAAATTTCGAGATGTTGTTTGGCTTGAGTGGAGGACTGTGGAAAACTAGTTCTCTTATGTTTTCCAAGAATGCAAGACTCACATGGAGGATTTTTCTCTTTGAAGATAGGGAGACCTTTAACCATGGAGTGCTTTTGTAGAAGACTTAGACTCTGAAAGGGTAGATGTCCAAATCTTGTATGCCAAACCATAGTTTCATTGGGGGTGGATGCACTTTGTGCATATGTTTGGATCAGATTTGCAGTTCTGAGGGTCAGGGGAAACATCCTATTCTGAGTCATGTGGATTTCAGAAATCAATTTTCTGCTGGGTGTTTTATCATATATCCTGCATGAGGCTCCCTCAAAAAGTACCTTATAACCATGTTCAATGAGATGTCCTACACTTAACGGATTATGTTTTAGATCTGGAACATGGTAGACATTGTTTATGTCTTTCTTTACATTTGTTTAGTAAGAATAGGTACAGTTCATTTTCCTTGAATTTTGACTAAATAATCATTTCCAAGTGTAATATCAGAGGAAATTGAAGAATCAATGCATGGAAGTAAATCTTTGTTACCTGTCATGTGATTGCTGCATCCACTGTCCAACAACTAGAGATCTTTATGGTGTTCTTCAGTCTTGTGACACAAGAGAAACATACTTTCTGAGGTTTCTCCTGTATGATTTGAGACATGTGCTCTACCTGAGAGTTGATCTGTTTGCTTCTTCTGACATTCAGATTCATATTGTCCAAACTTTTTGCAGTAATAGAATTGTATGCTTGATTTGTCATTTGATCTTCTCCCTCTGCCTCTTTGAGGCTGAAAATTCTGGTTCTGGTTCTGTTGTCTGTGACCTTGGAAAGATTGATTCAGGTTTTTTTGTCTGTGACCTCCACTTGAGTGAGGGTTACTTGGAATGCTCCCTCTTCCTTGGTGACCTCTGCCTCTTCCTCTGCCTCTCTGTCTGCTGAAAGAGAATTGAATTTTGAAGGCATTGGCGATTGACTCATCTGTGATATGCAATCTGGTCTCGTGTGTCAACAGGGAACCAATTAGTTCATTTGTTGAAAAACGTGATAGATCCTTGGATTCAAGGATTGATGTAATGACCATTTCAAATTTCTTTGGTAAACTTCTGAGGACTTTCCCAACAATGTATTGATCAGGGATGGCTTCACCAGTCAATCTGATCTGGTTCACGATTCCCATGACTCTGGTCATAAACTGATCAACATTTTCAGACTCTGTCATTCTTAAAGTCTCGAATTGCGTCCGCAAGGTCTACAGTTTGACTGTTTTGACCCTATCATTTCCTTGGTAGGTTGATTTAAGGATGTCCTAGGCTTGTTTTGAAGTAACAACGCCTGTGATTTTTGAGAAAATCGAGTCATCCACTGAATTTTGAATCCATAATTTGTCTTTATTCTCTCTGTTCCTCTGTGTTGCCTGAGAAGTTCTCTGTTGGTTGGTCATGGCAGTAAGGTCTGCTAGATCTAGTTCCACATATCCAAGATCCACTGGATCCCAACACTCTTGTGCTTGCAAGAGGATCTCATTTGAAGAGACCAAAACTCATAATTCTTTCCAAGAAGAATCGGTCCTTGACTTGGTCCTAAATTGCTAGACGTGGCCATCTTTAAAAAAATTTAACACAACAAGAAAAGAATTGATAGAAAATTTCGTGTTTACCTATTTCCTGCACGAAAATTGGGTCTTTGAATTTCTTGAAGTGACTTCAGACTGAAATACGCGGTGTAGACTACTTCTTTGACTTCGATCTGGCTGGATTTGACTATCCGAGCAAAATATCTACTGATTCAGGGCTCTGAGCTCTGTTATTTTGCAACTGTAATGGTGGAATCGGTCCAAATGCGAACTCAACCCCGCACGAATAAGCACTAAGCATGGGCTCCTTCCTCACGTGACCATTGGCTTATCTCACAAAGAGTGCGTCGTGTTTCGCGACCTCGAGAGTATAGGTGTGTGAGCCACTCCTGACTCTCCAACTCCTGAACTCCGAAAGGGGCTTAACAAGCCCTCAACTCCTCTCGTATCCTTTCTCCACACAACCACGACGCTATGACCACAGTCCACTTTTTGGGATTTCACGGTTAGCGAAGTTGCGATGCAACTCCAACCTTTCCTCCTTGGAATCTTGAAATCCAAAACTCCGATCTATCCTCTGTTGCGGATCGACAGTCCAGATCCTCCTATGATCTGACGGTCCAGATCCTTTCGGGATTTCGCGGATTGGTATTTCGCGACCTTTGAACTCTCGTCACGATGTTCTCCAAACCTCAAACTCCGAAATGCCGAAATTTTAGAGCCTCCCAAATCAACGGTTCACGCTCCTCTGGATCTAACGGTCCAGATTTCGTCGAGATTTCATGTTTCTCGAAGTCGAACGACTTGCATCTCTGTTCTCCCAAACCCCGAAATGCTGATGGAACTAGATCGACGGTCTAGGCCTCTCTTTGATTGATGACTACAATCGAGTTGGGGTTTTGGACTTCGCGACCTCGGAGGATGGCGCACCTCTGTCCTTCTGATTCTCAATTTCTCGATCGCATCAGATCGACGACTCACGATCTTTCTCGATCCAACGACTCATATGGATTCATGATTTCGCGATTCACGAATTCTCATCGCAGTGTGCTCCGACCTTTACTCCCTGCGAGTCAACGAAATGCCGAGATCTCGCCATGTGTCCTCCTTGATGGATGGTCCCAAAGATTTTGGGATTTCGTGATTTCGCAAGTCCACTTTTCTCCTTGTGTGCTCTAGAGGACTAAGCCTCGTGCACTTTCTCTTGGATTCGACGACTATCGATACTCTGCGCTAAATCTGATGGCTGAAAATATTTGTCCTTTTCTGCGCGCTCCTCATCCTTTCTGAACTCGATCGATGGCTCAGATCTTTTCGCAGGGCCGATCTTACGACTGCGTCTTCTTGTCCTTTGTTGCTTTAGCTTGTCCTTTGCTTCTCTCGCAGAATCTTCTCTCCGTAAGATGGAATTTCATGAATTCTTTAAAGAACTTACGAAGTTTTGCTCTTCTGCAACTCTGTTTCCTCAAGCTTTTACGAATTTCACGATTCTTTGCCTTTTGCAGCTTTGTTTCCTCAAACTTTTGAGCGTATTGTGCTTTGCTTCCTCACATTTTCTTTCTGCAGTGATCTTTAAAGTGTATTTCAGACTGCGTGTTGTTCTCCAATTTCTGTGAAGAATCTCGTGTCTTGTTTTCTCGTTGACAGTTTAAGCTCTTTGCTACTTAGGATCGGGCTGATCTCCAGTCTGTGTGAAGAGGCTTACGTCTAAAGCTCTGATACCATGATAAAATGAGAAGCAAAGAAAGAGTAGAGCAGAGATCGTATTCAATATTTTGAGTGTATCAGAAAAGAGTACATTGAGAAAAGGGAAAAGAGAGGANTCTCCAGTCTGTGTGAAGAGGCTTACGTCTAAAGCTCTGATACCATGATAAAATGAGAAGCAAAGAAAGAGTAGAGCAGAGATCGTATTCAATATTTTGAGTGTATCAGAAAAGAGTACATTGAGAAAAGGGAAAAGAGAGGAGCTAAATAGGCTCAAGCAAATCAAAAAATGAAAGTACAGCTGGCCAGGACAACTAGCAGTGTACAGTCAGATTGTTGAGGTTACATTATATTTAACATTCTCAGGAATAAGTAGACATGAGAGATGCTAAAAAATTGCACATTTATTGTCATTGCACCGACTCATCATATCATCCTCCAGTGAACTTTCCCTCTGTTTATCATGTATAATAGACCGTCAAAAAATTCACAGTGGCATATTTCTTGAGTGGTGATCTACTAGTTTGAGGAGTGAAAAAGAGACATTTTCACCATAAACTTAGTTTCTGTATATGATTCACGTTGGGAAATAAATTTGCATGGGGGATTTTGACACCGTTGGTGCTGCAGACACACGAAAATCAAAGAGAGCAGATAATGCATGATCAATACCCATAGAATCATCTAAATCGTTGTTTGACTGAGAATTTAGAACTGACTGCTTATTCGTTGGCCAAAAAATTTCTATCTCTAGGAAGTGTAGGAGTAGAGTTATCTTGAACAATGTTAGTGGCATATTCATCATTTAGTTGTCTCAATTGAGAAGCATTACGACTTCCCATTGCAAATGCTAGTACCAGATGAGGGTCCTTGGGTTCACTGATTAGGTCCTGTATTGTTTTTCTTGCTAACCTTTGAATTTTGTGGTGGTGATCCAAACGTGCATTCACTAAATGTCGATCCTGGTTAGTCTGGTTTGCTAATATGGTCATCGCTTTTTTTATCAGTTTATCGGTAAACCATTTATAGAACTTGAGTATCTATTGTTGTTATTCCTTTGGTAGGGGAGGACAACTTAGTTTCTGGGGTTGTTCAAAGATACTATGCCACTCTTGGAGATCCACGAAGTAGTGAGTTACGATTTAGGTTGGAGATCTGTATACAGGTTTAGGGTTTCCTTTTGATTGAATGGGATTACAATGTTAGAGACGTAAGGGAACACATGACAGATTCGAGGGATCGATGTTGTGGACGATGGGTGTCACCTTTGAACCTTGTTAACCTCTCGTAAGTCATTGCAGAAATAGGGAACACGAGTGTAAGGGTGAGCTACTGGAGAAAAGGGAAGTAGAGTATGAGATCTAGGTGAGAGATTTAGGGTTTTGATGTGAGGGAGGTAGTAGAAAAGGTAGGGCTGTGGTTAGAGAATGAGTGCATAGTTAATAGACAATCTCCCATGGGGTGAGATGCATTTTGAGGTGAGGATTGATCAGGGTGCACTTAGGAGATCTGAATGAAGTTGGGATAAGAGAGAGTTTCCTATGTGTTGAAGAGTTGTTTGAGGGTTGAGAGAGCATCTTGGAGATTTGGCTATAGATCCGCGATCTGTCGGCTAGAAGGCTCTAGATTTGCACAAAAAAATTCTTTTTCCAATAGTGAAACTTTAGAAAATGGGGAAACTACCCGCGAGAGATAGTGATCTGGCTAAGTTGTTGTTGGTTGAAGAGGGTTGTGAAAGCTTGAAAGAGGAGGGAGCATATCCTTATGTTAATTCCCCAAAACATATTATTGGCGAGCCTGCGAAAGTCTGAATGAGTAGGGAGTAGATCCTTTGAGAGGCTGCAGAACCTTGAATGAGGAAGGAGCAGATTCCTTGTAAGGGTTGTAGAAGCCAAAATGAGGAGGGAATGAATCCATTTAAAAGGTTGCAAAATCTTGAATGAGGAGGGAGTGGATTCCTTTATGAGATTGTAGAAGAAGCTAGTGAATGCTTTAATACCAATTGACGTGAATTAATAACCCAACTGAATGTTGATCCACACAAAATATAGATAGAGACATTTATTGATCACACTACGAACTGAGGTTGGGCCTAACTAGACACTACTATACTACAAATACTGTTTTAAGATAATAATTTATAGATTGTACAAAGGGTGAAGGTAATGGCCATATTTGACCTATATGGCCTAGTGCTTTTAAGAAGAACACAAATTTATAGATAAATTATAAACAATAATGTATATGTTTTAATACAAAAAAAATTAAATATATAAGTAATTTTTTTCTTTCTTTATGGATTTCATTTTAACTTATATTTTTTGTTGGACAATTCAATTGCTTAAATTGCTTTCATTAAATTATGAATCAGGGATGCTCATAAGTTGTGATGATGCTGGAAAAATATATGCAGGAGTAGGCAACTAATCCTAAGCTAAGCAAACTCAATCAAATTCTAAGTTTTTCAACCCTTACTAATAATAGTTCCACTGGTAAAAAATCAGGCTGCAAGGTGAAGTATGCATTGTATGCTATTTGCAATAGTACTCTGTCAACCTAATGAGGTTAGTGGCTGAAAATAAAGTTTAAATCACACATGCAAGAAATAAAGACTTTGACAGAAAGTAAATCCTAACTCTTTCATTCCTAACTTATCATTGCTCCAATGGTAGATGATCAGGTTGCAAGGTGAATTATGCTACAATGAATGTAGCTCCTTACAACAATACTCTGTCAGCATATGGAATTAAAGGAATTGGAAAGAGGTTTCTAAACACACTTACATAAAGTAAATCACATCTCTTTCAATCCTAAGTTATCATTGCTCAAATGGTAATAGATCAGGTTGCAAGGTGAAATATGCTACAACGAATGCAACTCCTTACAAAAGTACTCTGCCAGCATATGAAAAAGGATTTGAAAAGAGGTTTTTAATCACACTTGCATAGAGGAAAATTAAGCATAAAATAAAGAAGAGAAGAAACAAAATGCTACTATGATATATTTGGAGTAAGCTCAATTCTCCCAAGAACAAAGTAACACACTAAATTCACTAAATTAAAGCATTCTACATCTAAAACTAGAGAATGAAAATTGATGTGAAAATAAGTTGTATTCTATTCCATCATAAGTTGGGCACAATGCTCCAAGAGTCCTTCCTTTGGAATGGAGGAGGCACTTCTATTTATAAAAAAAATAAAATAACTAACAATGAATTCAGATCCACAAATCTCTCCTAGATCCACAAATGTCTCATGTGGTTACAACCATGTGCTAACACCTAGCAAGTAATATCTCTACAAATATTCTCACAAATCTCTCTTCCATGATTCTTTTCCATCCAAGATACTTGAGTGAATCTCCAAATCTTCATCAAATATTCAAGGGGTTGAAGAGGAAATTCGAATTTGAGGCTTGATGGTCAAATATGACTTGGTTGGAGTCTTCAAATACACTTGTAAACATCATAGAACTTATCCCACTTTGATATATAAGTGAAAACATGTTATTTTTCCAATATTTAATCATAAACTCACTCAAAATACTAAAATGAATGCTTTGGAAAATAATAGGTCTAAACCCATATGTAATCATGGAAATGGTCTTAATGTAAGGCTGCGGGAAAGCGAAATGTGGTGAAAAGTGAAGTTAAAGGGTGGTAAAATAATGGAATTTTGACGACCCAACATATTTATTCCTAGACTTGTTTGACTTGTGTTTTCCTATTCATTTTTTCTAAAAGTCACCTTGCAAGAATCCTTGGTAAAAATTGCGATCCCTATCCAAAGGTGTCCCCAAAGCTTCATGTTGGATTACTGAGAGGGGGGGTGAATCAGTGATAACGTAATTATAATAATTTTTCTTCAAATGTTATATCAATGTAGAATTATTATCCAATAATGAGCAGTAAGAAATAAACAATCACACACATACACAGTACACTAGTGTTTTACGTGGAAACCCAAATCGGGAGAAAACCACATAATGTTTTTTCTTATA
>ML789571.1:227578-248274 GCA_009831015.1 Picea engelmannii
GTACTATCCATATAGAATAGTATTATCTGAAAATATATCATAACTCATACCATCACCCATCAAACAAACGTGGGTCCATTACCTAAACCTGGGGTCTCCAACTTCTCATGGCCATAACTCTCTAAGCGTGAGGAATTATGTGAAGTTTCACATACCACCAGAAATGACATGACAAGCACTATCCATATAGGATATTTTCCCTGACAAATTCACTTTCCTTCATCTCATTATTCCACAATTAAGCATGGGTTCTCTTAATCCACAAAGCGTCTTCTCGTGAGGGCTTTCACCATAAGGGGACCACTTTGGAGTTCATCCATATTTACTTCTTATCAACCATGACAAAGCAATAATGAGTCATATTTACATCAAAAAATATTGGGTCCATTACCCAAACCTTTGTGCTACAGGTCTTTCTTCAATGGTTGACATCAATGACAACCAACCTTAATCAACACTTTAACCACAATCTTTTGCATCTCTTGAAGAAGGTAAGAAAAAGAAAGAATTCAAATAATCTCTCCAACTTGTACTTGCAATTGGTGGAGGGGAAAGAACTACATGAACATCAAGGGGAGGGGAGGGGAAAGTGAAAAGGGATTAGTGGATTTTCCTTTTGCAAGAAGGTTTTTTGTTCCAAGATTGAAACTCGGGGCACAACCTTCAATCTGTCCAAAAAAAAAAAGAGGGATTGGAAGAAACAAATAGGGTTGTGGGTAGTTTTTTTTTATGGAGTGATATACACTTTAGGGTTGCCAATAATTTTTTTTTTCTATCGGGAAATGTGGGATGCCGTTGTTGTTGTTGGGAAAGGGTACAAGGGACCTAGTTTTGATGTGTTGAGTAGGTCAATCCTTCAAAAAGAAAATGCATATATCAATACTAAATTGGAGGAGTTAAAAACGTTGTGGGAAACTACTTAATGCATAATGACATGTGATGGTTGGACATATGGGAAGGGAAGGACCCTCCTAAAATTCTTAGTTAATTGTCTAAGGGATGTTTATCAAATTGTTTCAGACATCTACACATGTTAAAGATGCCACATTGTTATGCAACTTGTTGGATGAGATCATACATGATATATGTGTCTAGCATGTTTTGTTAATCATAGTAGAGAAAATTGTTGACTATGTGGTAGATGGAAGAATGTTAACAGACAATCACCCCACATTTTTTTGGATTCCTTTTGTTGCCCATTGCATTGATTTTTATGCTAGAGGATATTGACAAAGTTTACTTTAGCAGAGAGGTGATCAAATCAACTAAATATGTTGCCTATTTTCATATATAACCATGCCTCATTAGCTAACCTCATGAGGGGAAAGGGAGGGAAGACTATTTTATATTTGTAGAAGCAATTCCAAGGTGCCAAATTGCCACCCTCTCAAGGGTAGCAACCTTTGGATACCTTTACAACAATATCATGTACATGCTTGCACGAGATTTCATTAATCTCTAACCAGTTCCAGACTCGATCCTTTGCATTCTCCAATTTGCGACATGATGTCGATGAAGAATCATGATGTGCTTACTTCATATGCTCAGATACACTTGGGTGGTCCAAGTTGTTGATGTTATGGTAGTTGTGGTAGGTATTAACCTCCACGTGTAACCCTGAAAAGAATAGAATATTCTAGAAAGAAATAAGAAACCCTAAAGCCTTGGACATAACCCTAGAAGACAAGTTGATGCAGGAGCATCTCTCCACGTCAGCCAGCCAGCCATCCAGCCACGTCACCACGTGCATTCAAGGCTGAAGAGAGGCGCAACCCTCGTTTTCATTTTCGAATATGAATGTAATAAATGTTTTAGGCTGTTGAGCCATGAGGCCGTGCTTTGCATAGGCGTAGAAGTAGGTAGGCCTTTAATGATTTGAAGGCTGAGATATAGATCCAGATGGTGGACTAGACAACCCATTCAATGTAATTGAATAGGGTAGGTGAGTGTGGAGGGAAGAGCTCAAAAGAGCCCCCTCATGTAAAATATTTTTCATGGTAATTGTATTTTCATATTAGACATTCTGTGAGTAGACAACAGAAGAAAAGGAGCCGAGACTTTGTTATAGTCCGCACTCAGAACACCTTTGTAAAGAGACATTTTGATTAATATAAACCAGAGTAGTTTTTCCTGCATATTGTCTGTGTTATGTGAATGCCTTTGTGTATTCTTTATGCTGTAGATGTATGCTAGACATTTGCAGAGAGTTGTTTGATTTTAAGGCTTGAAAGGTTCTTTGTGGTTTCATGCCAGGAGGGCGTGATAGAGTACCGCGGTCTCTGGATACCAGTGCATAGTTGCACTTCTGAACTCTATGGAGTCAGACAAAGATGTGCCAGGTGGGCACAGAAACTGAAATCAACAATTCAGAGGAAGACCTTTGAGGTTGCTGAACACCTCAGGAGGCCAGGCTGTGGAGAACACAGTTGCACACAAAAGCTTTGAGGAGTTCTGTAAAGTTTTGCCAAGTGGGCATTGAGCAGGTGCAAGGGAGTGCATAGAGGAACTCTGTTGTGAGTTCAGAAGAATACGGAAGCTCTGAGGAGTTCTGTAAAGCTCTTCCAGGTGGGCATTGAGCTAGTGCAAGGAGTGCATAGAGGAAGAACTCTGCTGTGAGTTCAGATAGAAGCAAGAATCATTGAAGATTCTTGATACTCTGCCAGGAGGGCATTGAGACAGTGTGAAAATAGGCACAGAGAAGAAGGGAACTCTTTGAGTTCAGAGATTGAAGAAAAGTGCATAGAAGGATCTTCGCAGGGTTGCTAAACACCCTGAAACACTCAGCAAGAGGTTGCTTGAGTAGCGGATAGCCAGGAGGGCATCCAAATTCTCCATTTGTAGGAGAAAGGAAGAAGGACTTATTTCCTTAAGGTCTGAGTAATTGAGAAGCTCAGAAGAGATAGCACTTTGTGTGCAAAGACTCTGTAAGAGGCACATAAGTTGTGGAATCCCTTGAGGATTCGAGAGAAAAGCTCAGGAGGAACAACATTCTTGTATGTGCAGGTGAGGATTCTAGTCGTGGAGCTCATAGAGGGAAGATGAACAAAGGTTGAGGCCTTTGAGAATTTGAAATTCTTCCAAATCCAGAAGAAAAGCACCAAGGCTCAACATGAGCAATAACTGCCGTCGGATCAGCCGAGAAGATCTGGACCGTTGAAGGATTTCACGTCCAGGAGGTAGTACAGGAAGAGCACACAGGAGAAATGATCTGAACCGTCAGATCTCGAGCGAACAACCATCAGTCGTTAGATCTGATAGGAGATGCATGGGGGTTAAACCCTCGTAAGCAGAGTGAAAGTCCCGAAGGAGTTCATATCGGGATATCGGCGTTTGAGAGCTTGGGGGTCCGGAGGACCGGGAGGACGAGAGTCCAGACATTTGACATCCGAAGCCTCGAAAAGGCGAATTAAATCTGAGCCGTCCGTCTGCGAGAGGACGCGTGTCGCAGAATCATCCATTTCGGAGATTCGGGCACTGGGACTCATAGAGGTGAGCATCTTGACTTCACGAGTAGCGAAGTCCTGAGAAAATTTGAGCCGTCCGATTGGTAGGACACGTGTCACGAGATCGCCTGTATCGGGGATTCGGACATTGGGAGTCAGAGGAGGAAGTCTCTTGACTTCGCGAGTAGCAAAGTCGTGAAGAGAATCAGGGTCGTCCATCGGAGGAGGACAGGTGGCAGAGATCAAGGGATCTCGAAAACTCGGAGGTTCGTAGGGTGAGAGCCGAAGAGTTGGGCGCTCTAAGTCGCGAAGTTGCAAAATCACAAGGAGCGGAGACAGTCGTTGGATCCAGAGGATGGGAGGACCATTGGATCAGGAACCCCATCGCACATCGCGCATTCGGGAGTTCGGAGGTTGAAAGGAGCCACTTTCAACATCAGAAGTTGCGAAGTGACGAGAGTCGAGGCACGAGTGTGGACGTGTGGCAGAACCTCAAGGTGGGGCCCGTGTGACAGACAGGCGGACACATGTTTCCTGGAGAAGGGAGTCAATACTCCATTGATTTCTTGCATCTCAGGGATTCGCGGGATAAGAGCATGAGAGTTCAACCCTTTGGCTCGCGAAGTTGCGAGTAGGGAGAACGCGAGAAGAAAAGTCAATATCGCTTCTCGAGGGTTCGTGAAGGGAAGGTGCCAAGGTTGGGCGTCGAAACTCGCGAAGGTGCTAGCAGTTAAGCCTAGCCGGTGGTCACACGCTGAGGCACTGACAGAAAGGAGCCATAACCGTTTCATGATTTCGGGTCTCGCGGGATTGGAAAGGAGGAGTCGGGAGCTTCGACCCGCGAACTCGCGAGTTATGAAAAGAGACTTTGGGTTAGTCCCTTGGTCATAGCGCTGTGGTCTCTTGGGGAGATAGGAGCTCGCGCCTAGTGCTGTTCGCACAGGGGAGTTCCCGAAGAACCTGTGGATCGATAAGTGCAGATTCCAGCAGGGAGTCCGAAAGAGTCGATTTGGCTCGAAGGGGTTAAAGAACGATCTTGTGAGTGGATCTCGGTCTGAGGGCCGATAGGTCTGCATCAATGTGGTATCAGAGCGGGAACTCTGTCTGTAGATTTCAGGCAGAGAAGTAGAAGGCAAAAGAAGATTGAGTACTGGAGACTCTGTGGTGATTGCTTGAAGGTGAGAAGCAGGTTTTCCAGGAGAGTAGACGGAGACAATGATATGGCTATTGAAGGCTGTAGATACGCTGGAAGGAAGAACCTAGAGCTGATGAGTAGATCTGAAATAGACGAAGAGATCGTTGATATAAGGGCGGAGATAGAAAATCTTGCATTGAGGATGCAACAAAATTCCAAGCCGAGATGGGTATACGAATGGCCCATGAGGAAGCCGAAAGCAAAATGGCCAGTCAAGGAGTTGATGGCTAGAAGACAACGTAGGCTATTAATAAGGTGGTTGAGGCATGTTGAAAACCTCAATGGACCAGAGAAGATGGTTCAGATATGTGAGCCAGAGACTGGGAGAAATCTCAGCGATCTTGAGGATGAAATGGGATTGGATGAAGATCTCAAGATCTGCCAGGAGGGCAGAGAGGAAATTCCCAATTGCCAGGTGGGAAAAGAGTTGAGATCACTGCGGGGTCTCATAGACTGTCATGAGGACAGCCGGGGAATTTCACATTGCTAGGAGGGCAATGGATCGAGATCGCTGTGGGATCTCTTGGACTGCCAGGAGGGCAGCAGAAAGTTTCCAATTTGCTAGGTGGGCAAGGGAACAGACTGCCTGAAAGTCTCATGGACTCGGAGGTGAGTTCAATTGAGCCTGAGGTGCTAATAAAGATGGGATCATTTGATCTCATAGTCTGCCAAGGAAGCAAAAGGAAAATCTCATATTGCCAGGTGGGCAGGGATGAGAAAATGAGACTATCTGAGGGTCTCATAAACTCAAAGGTGAGTTTGGATCAACAGATGCAACTGACAAATGAGGAATATCTGAGGAAGATCTGAGGAATCTTCTGATGATTGGAGGAATTCAGATATTCCTGCCACCTAGCCTAGAGGAGGCAGAAGTCTGTGTTACAGATGAAGCAACAACAACAGAAGAAGGACAACCAACTGAGACTGCCAAAGAAGAATTGGAGCAGGTATTTGAGACTGCCCAAGTAGAAGAAGAAGAGAATGAGCATTCCAAGGAATGGCTCAATACTTTCGGCCAGGTAGCTAGAACGACTGCAGCATGGGAGATTGCAGAAGTGGAGGAAGAGGAAGAAGAAGACAACATTAGTTTGGCTGATCTGTATGAAAAGATTGAAGCCTTAGAGAAAAGGGTGATAGTGCAGGGCATGCACATGCAACATGTGAAGTTGGAAGTAGATGAAGAAGGCATGGGAGATCACAGTGATTTACCCAATTGCAAAAAAAATTTGCAGCTAGAGAGACTGCATGAACAGGGCCAGCCACTGGAGCAGTTGGAAGAAGTGATCGAGGAGATCAGGGAGCTGATGTTAGGGTCAGCAGAAACTGTCAACAAGGAGAAGCTAAGCAGAAGGAACGAAGTAGCAGCAACAATGCAGAAGCAACAGTAGCAGCAGGGAGATGGAGCAAATGAATAGATCCAGAATTTTTTTTGGGATCCAGGAGGATTTCCAAAGTTGAGAGGGGAAGCTCATGAGCAGGAGCTCATGAATTTTGTATCTGAGGAGTATGATGCAGGAGCATCTCTCCACATCAGCCAGCCAGCCAATCAACCACGTCAACGCGTGCATTCAAGGTTGAAGAGAGGCACAACCCTCGTTTTCATTTTCGAATATGAATGTAATAAATGTTTTAGGCTGTTGAGCCATGAGGCCATGCTTTGCACATGTGTAGAAGTAGGTAGGCCTTTAATTCTTTGAAGGCTGAGATCTAGATCCAGATGGTGGACTATACAACCCATTCAATGTAATTGAATAGGGTAGGTGAGTCTGGAGGGAAGAGCTCAAAAGAGCCCCCTCATGTAAAATATTTTTCATGGTAATTGTATTTTCATGGTAGAGAGTCTGCGAGTAGAGAGCAGAAGAAAAGGAGTCGAGACCTTGTTACAGTCCGTGCTCAGAACACCTTTGTAAAGAGACATTTTGATTAATATAAACCATAGCAATTTTTCCTACATATTGTCTGTGTTACGTGAATGTCTTTGTGTGTTCTTTATGCTGTAGATGTATGCTATACATTTGCAGAGAGTTGTTTGATTTTCAGGCTTGAAAGGTTCTTTGTGGTTTCATGCCAGGAGGGCGTGATAGAGTACTGCAGTCTCTGGATACCAGTGCATAGTTGCACTTCTGAACTCTGTGGAGTCAGACAAAGACGTGCCAGGTGGGCACATAAACTGAAATCAACAATTCAGAGGAAGACCTTTGAGGTTGCTGAACACCTCAGGAGGCCAGGCTGTGGAGAACACAGTTGCAGACAGAACCTCCGAGGAGTTCTGTAAAGCTCTGCCAAGTGGGCATTGAGCAAGTGCAAGGGAGTGCATAGAGGAACTCTGTTGTGAGTTCAGAAGAAGACGAAATCTCTGAGGAGTTTTGTAAATCTCTGCCAGGTGGGAATTGAGCTAGTGCAAGGAGTGCACAGAGGAAGAACTCAGCTGTGAGTTCAGATAGAAGCCATAATCATTGAGGATTCTTGATACTCTTCCAGGAGGGCATTAAGACAGTGTGCAGATAGACACATAGAAGAAGGGAACTCTTTGAGTTCAGAGATTGAAGAAAATTCCATAGAAGGATCTTCGTAGGGTTGCTGAACACCCTGAAACACTCAACAAGAGGTTGCTTGAGTAGCGGATAGCCAGGAGGGCATCCAATTTCTCCATTTGTAGGAGAAAGGAAGAAGGATTTATTTCCTTAAGGTCTGAGTAATTGAGAAGCTCAGAAGAGATAACACTTTGTGTGCAAAGACTCTGCAAGAGGCACATAAGTCGTGGAATCCCTTGAGGATTCGAGAGCAAAGCTCAGGAGGAACAACATTCTTATATGCGCAGGCGAGGATTCCAGTCGTGGAGCTCGTAGAGGGAAGATGAAAAAAGGTCGAGGCCTTTGAGAATTTGAAATTCTTCCAAATCCGGAAGAAAAGCACCAAGGCTCAGCAGGAGTAATAGCTCCCATCGGATCAGCCGAGAAGATCTGGACCGTTGAAGGATTTCACATGCAGGAGGCAGTACAGGAAGAGCACACAGGAGAAATGATCTGAACCGTCAGATCTCAAGCGAACAACTGTCAGCCGTTAGATCTGACAGGAGATGCATGGGGGTTAAACCCTCGTAAGCAGAGCGAAAGTCCCGAAGGATTTCATATCGGGATATCGGCGTTTGGGAGCTCGGGGGTTCGGAGGATGAGAGTCCGGACATTCGACATCCGAAGTCCCGAAAAGGCGAATTAAATCTAAGCCGTTCGTCTGCGAGAGTACGCGTGTAGAAGAATCATCCATTTCGGAGATTCAGGCACTGGGACTCACAGAGGTGAGCATCTTGACTTCGCGAGTAGCGAAGTCCCGAGAAAATCTGAGCCATCCGATTGGAAGGACACATGTCACGAGATCGCCCGTATCGGGGATTTGGACATCAAGAGTCAGAGGAGGAAGTCTCTTGACTTCGCGAGTAGCGAAGTTGCGAAGAGAATTAGGGTTGTCCATTGGAGGAGGATAGGTGGTAGAGATCAAGGGATCTCACGAACTCGGAGGTTCGCAGGGTGAGATCCCAAGAGTTGGGTGCTCTAAGTCACGAAGTTGCAAAATCACGAGGAACGGAGACAGTCATTGGATCCATAGGACAGGAGGACCATTGGATCAAGAACCCCATCGTACATCGCACATTCGGGAGTTCGGAGGTTGAAAGGAACCGCTTTCAACATCAGAAGTTGCGAAGTGCCGAGAGCCGAGGCACGAGTGGGGACACATGGCAGAACCTCAAGGTGGGGCCCATGTGACAGACAGGAGGACACATGTTGCCTGGAGAAGGGAGTCCATACTCCATTGATTTCTCGCATCTCGGGGATTCACGGGATAAGAGCATGAGAGTTCAACCCTTTGGCTCGCGAAGTCACGAGTAGCGAGAACGTGAGAATAAAAGTCAATATCACTTCTCGGGGGTTCGTTAAGGGAAGGTGCCAAGGTTGGGCGTCAAAACTCGCGAAGGTGCGAGTAGTGAGAGGTGTTAGCAGTTAAGCCTAGCCGGTGGTCATGCATGGAGGCGCTAACAGAAAGGAGCCATAACCGTTTCGTGATTTCGGGTCTCGCGGGATTGGAAAGGAGGAGTCGGGAGCTTCGACCTGCAAACTCGCGAGATCACGAGTTACAACAAGCGAATTTGGGTTAGGCCCTTAGTCATAGTGCCGTGGTCTCTTGGGGAGATAGGAGCTCGCGCCTAGTGCTGTTCGGATAGGGGAGTTCCTGAAGAACCTGTGGATCGATAAGTGCAGATTCCAGCAGGGAGTCCGAAAGAGCCGATCTGGCTCGAAGGGGTTAAAGAATGATCCTGTGAGTGGATCTCAGTCCGAGGGCTGATAGGTCTGCGTCACAAGTCGACTAAAGAAAATAATTAATATTGAGTCCTTAGCCTCCAGAAAGAGAAGTCGGCCTAGACAGCTAAGAAAGAACAGTATAAATACAGGATGTCAGAGCTCATTTATACACACACATCTCGCAACTTCATAAATTGTTAAAGTTTCTTTCTTAATCTGTTATTATTAATCTTCATTATAACAACAACATAATAATGATCTTACTGAAAGAAACACAATCACAAATTACACAAGCATTTATCTTGGGAAACCCTCAAGGGGAAGAAAACCCAACAAAACTTCTTTAATATAGATTCAATAACCAAGTACACTGTCTCTCACAAGAGAGATCTCACCAAACAGAAGATCCACGAGAAACCCTAACCAAAACAGAGTAGCGCACCACTTGGACCAAGATAGTCCTTCACCAAGATGACTAAAACCCTTTACTGGGATACTCTTCCTTGTAGCTTCGTCACTCTCAGATTTGCGCACTTGATAGAGAGAGATTGATGTGTGTATGTACAAATGGGGTGCTAGGCCTCTTATAAATACAAGTTGTGCCCCCTCAATAATTAGGCTAGGGCTGATATTACCTTTTTAATTCACATTTTTCTTGTCTAGGAACAATTGGGTCGACTTGTCAATATATTTATTTTATCTTTTACTTTATCCACAAAATGGGATAAGAATATTCTTTGCAGTTACACAATATTTTAACACTCCCTCTTAACAAGAAGGATATTCTTTATCTTTTGATTGGTCACTGGATGTCATCATCAAATGAACAATATTATCTGGGCAATATCATCAACTGGATAATCATCATCAACTGGACAACATCAACTGGGCAACATCATCAACTGGGCAACAACATCAACTGGATAACATTATCAACTGAGAAACATTATCAACTGGGCAACAACATCAACTTGATAACATTATCNAATATCATCAACTGGATAATCATCATCAACTGGACAACATCAACTGGGCAACATCATCAACTGGGCAACAACATCAACTGGATAACATTATCAACTGAGAAACATTATCAACTGGGCAACAACATCAACTTGATAACATTATCAACTAGGCAACATGAGGCATCAATATAATCCACTTGTTCATCTGGCATCATGATCATTGTCTGGTTCTCCATGAATCTATATTAAAGAAGTTTTGTTCTCTTTATCTTCGCATAGAAGATACTCTTTCTTTATTTCATCTTCACGCAAAAGATACTCTTTCTTATCTTCACACATACGATATCTTATCTTCACACAAAAGATATCGTATCTTCACACATAAGATATTCTATGAGTTTTTCCATTCCTTCTATGTTATCCCTTCTCTTGTAGTCATCTATCTCACCCATCCACTGGGGAGGACTACTACCATAGCTTCACTTCTAGTCATCCCACATGAACTAGAGAAGCTAAGATGCTAGCCTGGGCAAGACTAGAGTCCCTTTCCATGATCCACACAGGATCACGGCACAAACCTCAAGAGCCAACTAACCATTCCACATGGTCAAGGTTTGTGTTCTAGGCTACTCAATCCTTGGCCAGAGGAGAGTATCTTCCCGATGCCCCTTGGAGAAACATCCACACTCCTCTCTACAAGGGTGGTCACACCCCTCTCTACGAGGGTATTCTAGCATTTCTCTAGAGTATCCAAAACTCAACACTTGGACAAAGGCCAACCTTGGAAAATTTCTCATTCCCATTCTCTACGGAGGTTTCTTCTCTTTTCCTTCTCTATGAAGGTCTACCTGTGGGATTTCTCATTCTTTCTCTACTAAGGTCTCTTCCTTCTCTACGAAGGTCTAGCTATGGGATCTGGAAAAATATTTTGTAGTCCAAAATATTTCCATAGTATAATACCATGCTACCCATCTACTGGGCACCATCTATCTATTGGATAAATTTCATCTTGATCAAAATATTTGGGCACCATACATATTCTTTCCTAACTGCACCAAATCACGATCCTCCATTTCGAACTTGGAGACATAACTCCCTCTTGCACCAAACTAAGAGCTTCTAATCATCATCCTTGAAGTTTTCTTCTGTAATATCCTGGGTGCCTTCTTGAGTTTGAACATTTCTTTCTTTCTAACTTCATACTGGATCAACCTGCTCCCTTTGCATCTATAAGAACGGTACTAGAGCAACCTGCAGTTACCTGCATATCATCAAGTATATCTGAGTATCCATCTTTCTCTTCATTTTGAACATTTCTGTTCTGCATCTTTAGGAGCCTCCTGCTCCTATATAAATACTGGATACTGTCTGGTTCTTACTGACTGTCACCATATCATAAGTCCTTCTCATGCTGTCTAACTTCTGCACGTCAATGCATAAGTTCTTTCTTCCAAGACTTGTAAACTTACTTACAATATGCTTTCTGAGATATGTCACTTAGCCAATCAGTCAGTAACAATAAGTAGTAATCAAATAAAACTATATCACGATTTCTATCAGAGTTGTACACATGTTTAAGAAAAACGTGTTCAACCATGTACACATCTGAAACCCTAATCATGAATAAGACTTTTGAACTCTTTTTCACTCTAGCTATGAAATTACCAAATTTTTCATTACTATCATAGCTAAACACATACCTTTGTCACTCTCATGAGTGATCATACCTGAAATAAATATTTTATCTCTTTCTTTATCCTCTTCTTTGATACTTAATTCATAAGTCTGCATAGACATTGAAGTAAAACAAGGTTAATTAACATTTCTCACAAAAATCTAACTTGTAATGAGAAAGTATTAAAGAAAACAAGATACTAAAAAATAACATGAATACTTATCTTTTGTTTTTGTGTGGGGAGGCTCCACGGACTCCACCATTTGCTATCTTTCTTCAGATAAACTATCTTCAACTTAAAGTACATAATCCTCAATTTCTACTAAATCTTTCCTTAAGGGAGGAGATTCCTCTTCCTCTGCCACATGTGCTTGATACTTTCTTTTCCCTTTTCCTTCTGCTTGGTCTTTTTCTCTTCTTCCTCTGGTTCTGGTACACTCATTGTGACATGTTCTCATCTAGAATCATCTGCAACCTATGCTTCCAAGATTTGAAGTTTCCAGATGCTTCCAGCCTGTCTTATTCCATCATACTGGTAGCCATTCTTTCTTGCAATAGAAACCCTAGCCTTCCGGGCTATAGAAATAATAAAAAATTAAATTTCTTGGATCCGAAAACTAAACTCACCAAAAGATGCACTGGACTGAGGTGAGTATGCATGTATAGTTAGTTTTTGAAAATTTCAGTTTCTGACCCTTGAAATTGGACCAACGGATTTATGGATTGTTGCTTCTGGTTTTCTGGGACTGGTGAAAACTAGGGTTTCACTTTCCTGGAGTTCTATCCATTGAAAAGGTGTGTTGAAGGTGTCAATGAGTTCCTTAGGCTAGGGTTCACTTTTCTAGATGATCTTTGGGCTGAAATTCCTCTTTAATAAAAATACATAATTTTCTTGTACGACAACAATGGCATTTTTCTTTTTCTGTGAAAGATGCTCTCTTCAGCTTAGCTCTGATACCATGTCAAATTTTCTTTCTTAATCTGTTATTATTAATCTTCATTATAACAACAACATAATAAGGATCTTACTGGAAGAANGTACGACAACAATGGCATTTTTCTTTTTCTGTGAAAGATGCTCTCTTCAGCTTAGCTCTGATACCATGTCAAATTTTCTTTCTTAATCTGTTATTATTAATCTTCATTATAACAACAACATAATAAGGATCTTACTGGAAGAACCACAATCACATAGTACACAAACATTTATCTTGGGAAACCCTCAAGGGGAAGAAAACCCATCAAAACTTCTTTAATATAGATTCAATAACCAAGTACAGTTTCTCTCACAATAGATATCTCTCCAAACAGAAGATCCACTAGAAACTTTAACCATAATAGAGTAGCACACCACTTGGACGAAGATAGTCCTTCACCAAGATGACCAAAACCCTTTACTGAGATACTCTTCCTTGTAGCTGCGTCACTTCTCTTTGTAGTTGCGTCACTCTCAAAGTTGCGCACTTGATAGAGAGATTGATGCGTGTGTGTACAAATGAGGTGCTATGCCTCTTATGAATACAAGTTGTGACCCCCTCAATAATTAGGTCAGGACTGACTTTACCTTTTTAATTCACATTTGTTTTGTCTAGGCACAATAGGGCCGACTTGTCAATATATATATTTTATCTTTTTCTTTATCCACAAAAGAGGATAAAAATATTCTTTGCAGTTACACAATATTTTAACAGAAATTTAGTAAGTGCGCGAGTCTGGAGAGTAGCTGCAACTGCTGCTACTGCAACTAGTATTTTTTGTTTTAGGCTTGGACTTTCTCTTGGTTATGGTTTGGAATTTCTAATTGGTACGCTAGCTCTGGAGAGTGGTACGCTACCTTGATTGGCTTTTGGAACTAGGGTTTTCTTCCATAATTATCCTCTCTGTCAAGGTTAAGGTGTTCAAGGGTGGCTTTGACCTATGGTTGGGTGACAATATTGCTATATTGTTTATGGTTAAATGAGCACACCTATTATTTCTAACACAAGTCACTCAATTGATACTCCATGTGTAATATTTGTTTATCTATGATGATATAACCCCTTGGCATGTCTTGAAGTTGTGGTTACCTTATGACGATTGACTAGGATGTCATAGCATGCAATTTTTTTTCACTTGCGTTGTGTTACCATGGGAAACATATTTTTGGTTAGAAATGTGCCCTCCTCTAATATGATTCATACTATTTGGTGTTTAGATTGGATAGCACAATCCACATCCTAATCATGCTAAGCACTTTCCATTTCCCTAAGTATCACTCGTTCCCATCCATAATAAAAGAATAACTGCATCCTGCCATGTATGCCTTCTCAAAGGTCAAAATGAAAGGTCGAAGTCAAGAAATACTTAAATCAAATAAATCCACAAACGCTAAGAGGTGAAGAGCAAAGTCAAAGAAAGAAAATAAAATACAAACTATTTCAGTATGCCCCCCTCCTCCCCCCCCTTTAAAGTCCTAAGAGAAAGATGCTTATTTAAAGCAAGAAAGGAATTAGAAAAAATATAATAAAACAAAGGGGAAGTGTGTGTAGACCGAAGTAGTAAGGATCCCTCTAGAAGGCCATTGTAAAAAAAAATGCCTAGCTAAAATAAAGATAGAGGCACAAAAAAACTAAAATAAAGATAGAGGCACAAAAAAACTACAAGATTGACCTATGCATATCTAGGAGTTTGAGAGTCATCACATGAACATTTCCCCTTTCCCCTTCGTCACTAATATTTCTAATTGCTTATCCTCCACCTAAAAACTTAGGAAATATGGGTTTTCCTTAGGAGTGAGCTTATTTAAGACTATTAACAATGTTTCCCTAATTAAAACTTAGGCAAATGTCAAAATTAAATTAAAATGTTATGTTTACTAGGAAATTGTCACTTGGAGCTATGGGTTAGTGATTTTCTAAGGGGCTAAACCCATCATTCTAGGTATATATTACACATTGGAGTGTTATTGGACCCATTGGACACATGGACCACCCATTTTCCTATTTGAGCACATGCTTATTATTACAACTTAAGTGGAAGGGAGAATTCCACCTTGGCACATGATTTATTTCATTAATGGAACAATATGTTGAACTTATTTGACCACTTTTACCCTTTCCTAAAGGGGTTGCATCATAAAAAAACATTATTTTATGGTGATTGACATTGTCAAGGAAAATAAAAACATTATTTTATTATGATATGCTCTTATTATTATATTGTAAGAGCACAGTTAAAATATTATTTCAGTCATGGTTCAATGATTTTACCCATGGTTTTTGTAAATGGTTTAGGGTTTCCTGTTCAACTATAAAAGGGGAAGTCCTCTCATTTGTAAACTGGAACGGATTGGAGAATAGATGAATTTTTGTTGCTCGAAGCATTGTGGTATAAATTTCTTTTATTTTTCATGAAAATATTTTACGTTTAATAACGATAAGACTATGGTCATTTTTTTTAATTGAGTAAAGATTGCAAAAAAATGTGATTGAATAAAGTATGGCTCATAAACTATGTTACTACTCATTTATCTTTTATATTCTTAAAAAAACTAATGTTTTAGACTTAACTTTTTTGCATATAAAATTTAATTGAAATTTTTAGGCAATATCTTAAGATTTGGTGTAAATCATTTTCTCAAGAGAATTTCGTGAGTTTTACCATACCTTGTATTATCCTTATTTGATATAAGTATTTCCAAAACATTTTTGAGAGATAAATTCTTTCACCAAGATAAGAGACCCCATTGTCCAATGAACTAGGGTATTTCAGATTTGATTTTTTTTAGTCAAACTCCATTTAAAAAAAATCCTGTCAAATTTTAATTTTAATTTTTGAGCTTAGTTGAATATCATTTTAAATAATTATTTAGTTGGTTGATTTTCATTTAGATATTCTTGAGTCGACAATTACAAGGGTTTGCATGCTAATTCGTCCATTATTCTTTTAAACGTCTAGGTTTTTAAAAGAATAACAAATGAATGAGCATGCAATCCCTTTAAATTACCGGCTGAAGAATATCTAAATGAGAATTGATGAGCTAAAAAATTATTTAAAATGATTCTACTAAGCTCAAAAACTAAAAATAAAATTCGACGAGATTTTTTTTTAAAGGGGGTTTGACTGAAAAATTTCAAATTTGAAATACCCTAGTTCATTGGGTGATGGGCTCTTATCTTGAATTTATTTCTCAAAAAATCTCTTTGGAGATCCTTATATCAAATAACGAATATAAGGATAATCCAAGGTACGATAAACCTTATGAAATTCTCTTAAGGAGGAAATGATTTACACCAAATCTTAAGATATTGCCTAAAAATTTCAATTAAATTTTGTATGCGAAAAAACAAGTCTAAAACATTAGCTTTTTTAAGAATATAAAAGATAAATGAGGAATATCATAGGGTATGTGCCATACCTTACTCAATCACATTTTTTTGCAATCTTTACTCATGACCATGGTCTAACATTATTAAACATAAGAGACTTTCACCAAAAATAAAAGAGATTTATACTACAATACTCCAAGCAACACAAATTTCTTTATTCTCCAATCTGATCCCATTTACAAATGAAAGATCTTCCCTGTTTATAGATGAAGAGGAAGCCCTAAACAATTTATGAAAACCATGGGAAAAAACAATACTATCGGTAAAATCATTGAACCATGAGCAAAAAAACATTTTAAATGTTCTCTTACAATATAATAACGATTTTTCCCTTGATGCGGTCAAATCATAATAAAATAATGCTTTTTGTTTCCTTGACAAGGTCAATCACCATAAAATAGTGTTTTTTATGATGCACTCCCTTTAGGAAAGGGTCAAAGTGGTTAAGTAAGCTCAACATTTTGCTCCATTAATGAAATAAATCATGTGCTAAGGTGCAATTCACGCTTCCACTTAAGTTGCACATATTAAACATGTGCTCGAATAGGAAAACGGGTGCTCCATGTGTCCAATGGGTCTAATAACACTCCAATGTGTAATATCTTCCTAGGATGATGGGTCTATCCCTTTAGAAAATCACTAACTCATAGCTCCAAGTGACAATTTCCTAGTAAACATAACATTTTTTTAATTTAAATTTGACACTTGCCTAAGTTTTAACTAGGAAAGCATTGTTAATAGTTTTAAATAAACTCATTCTTAAGGAAAACCCATATTTCTTAAGTTTTTAGGTGGAGGATAGACAATTAGCATGAATAATCTTAGAGGAGGGCACACTTCTAACCAAAAATATGTTTCCCATGGTAACACGACACAATTGAGAACAATTTATATGCTATGACATCCTAGTCAACCATCGAAAGGTAACCACAACTTCATGACATGCTAGGGGGTTATATCATCATAACTAAACAAATATTACACATGAATTATCTATGGGGTGACTTGGACCACCCAAGTGTATTTGACCATCTGAAGTAAGCACATCATGGTTCATCACCAACATCATGTTGCAAATTGGAGAATGGAAAGGACAGAGTCTGGAACTAGTTAGAGATTAATGAAATCTCGTGTAAACATGTACATGATGCCGTTGTAAATGTATCCAAAGGTTTCTACCCTTGAGAGGGTAACATCTGGCTCCTACTCGGGGACATGCACTCCATGCAAGAGTGTCTGAGAACCTCAGACTCTTCGTAGACCAGTGACCTACACACAATATGGAAACAACAAAGCACGTAAAGTTTTGGGGTGAATCTACTACCTCGATTAGGTAAAAAATGAAAAATGACTATTGCATCAAATAAATGTTTTCTAAGGAAATAAAATTTTACTTTATTTCCTTAAAAAAATTGTATTTTACCTTTTTTCTTTGATTTTTCTCTTCACCTCTTAGCCTTTGTGGATCTATTTGATTTAAGGTTTTATTGACTTCGACCTTTCCTTTTGACCTTTGAGTAGGCATACATGACGGGATTAAATTATTCTTTTATTGTGGATGGGGAAGAGTGATACTTAAGGAAATGGAAAGTGCTTAGTGTGATTAGGATGTGGATTGCGTTATCCAGTCTAAAGTCCTAGTAGTATGAATACTCTTAGAGGAGGGCACACTTCTAATAAAAAATATTTTTCCCATGGTAACATGACACAAGTGAGAAAACTGTATATGCTATGAAATCCTAGTCAACCATCATAAGGTAACCACTACTTCATGACATGCCAGGGGGTTATATCATCATAAATAAAAAATATTACACACAGATTATCTATGGGGTGACTTGGACCACCCAAGTGTATTTGAGCATCTTAAGTAAGCACATCATGGTTCATCACCGACATCATGTCACAAATTGGAGTCTGGAAAGGACTCTTCGTAGATTAGTGACCTATACACACTATGGAAACAACAAAGCACGTAAAATTTGATGGCGAATCTACTACCCTAGTTAGGTAAAAAATGAAAAATGACTATTGCATCAATTTTTTTTTTCTAAAGAAATAAAATTTTACTTTATTTCCTTGAAAAAATTGTATTTTACTTTTTTTCTTTGACTTTTCTCTTCACCTCTTAGCCTTTGTGGCTTTATTTGATTTAAGGATTTCTTGACTTCAACCTTTCCGTTTGACCTTTGAGTAGGCATACATGACAGGATGCAATTATTCTTTTATTATGGAAGAGAACTAGTGATACTTAGGGAAATGGAAAGTGCTCAACGTGATTAGGATGTGGATTGTGTTAGTCTAAATACCTAGTAGTATGAATTATCTTAGAGGATGACACACTTAAAATTTTGGCTTTCTTTTAATTTCTTTTTTTTCCCTAACGTTCGTCACTATAGCAACAGATTCAAAAAACCATCTCTATATTCACGAATCTTCGTCGCTATAGTGACACTTGTGCCACACATGCGAACCACACGTGCAGTGCAACAAGTATTTACTTTTTTCGGGGTCAACACATTTATTTTCATCGCTATATCGACTATCATCGATTTATAAATACATGTCTTTAAGACAAATTTTGACAAATTTGCTATAGTTTTTGACAATTTTGCTAGTGATTTTTTGAGTCGTGATTTTTTCTGTCACGTACTGGTTTAACATATCCAATTATTGGTCTACATAGCTCRGATTTTAGACTTGAAAGGTTAGTATTTTTAATTTTTCTATCTCTTTTAATATAAATCTATTTTAAGAAATTTTAATTTCAATTTTTTTTAACATGAATGTTTTAACCATWTTTTTTTTTTYTTTTCGAAATTTAGCATTGATACATATATTTCTTGTGATTGAACGTCGAAGTATATGAATTTTTAAATTATTTGTTTTTCAATGTTTGAACAAAATTAATTTTGTTTTAATAATTTTTTCAAAATTTAGTATTGCAACATATATTTTCTGTGATTGGACCTCAAAGTATATGAAATTTTAATTTTTTTTTTTCAATGTTTCAACAAAATTTAATTTTTTATATATTTAATTGGTTCTTATAATAGGCAATTACCGTGTCAAATTAATATACTATGAATGGAAATGCAAGGGGGCTTGCTCAGTTTATAGCGACATTGGAGGCAAAGGGCGATGGAAAATGTTATTTCCCTTGCAATGATTGCAGAGGCTTGCAAACAAGAAGAATTTTAATAACAACAACTGAAAAACATTATAGGGAGAAGGGGCTATGAATATCATCCATTGGTAAGACACTATTCAATATATAATGTAATCTTTGTAATAGTGATCATATCATGCATTTGTCAAATGTTTAATCATTTTAATATATGTTCTATATACACTAATTTTAATACATTGTAAATATAAAAATAATTCCCCCAAAATGTCGACTGCCAGAGAGTTATTTTCCAAGTAGTAGCAAAAATAATACTTTACAAGTTGAGGAACATGGAGATTAGAATATTGAAGATCGAGTTCTTAATGATGATATGGACAAAGATAACATTATTGATACAAATTAGGGAGATGAGATACATATATTGATCCAAGAGACATTTTCCCCAATGGATGAGGACAACTAGGATGGTATTCATGATGTTGATGCTCTACTCGAGAAGTCACAACAACCTCTTTATGAAGGCTTAACAACAAATCTTCTATGTGCTATATTGTTATTGGTTAACTTGAAGGTTTTGAATGGTTTATCAAACACCTATCCCACACAGATCCTAAGGTATGTAATGCATTCTTTATGTCATGCTGACATGTACATAAATGTTGATTTATTTTCTATATTGTTATTGTTAATTAATTCATAAAGTAGGGATGCGATATTTATGATTAATATTGTTTACATTGACTTATTTTTTTGAATGTGTAGATTGTTAGGTGAATTTCTATTACCACCTTCAAATATTTTACCATGCACATATCGGGAAATATATGTGATTATGAAAGAAATTGGAATGGCTATTGATGCATGTCCTAATGATCATATCATATACTATGGACAATATGCATTAGGAAATGAATGTCCACAATGTTGAATAAGTAGATATCGAACCGATCAAGCAACAAAAAAGGTGACTCGCAAAGTTCTTCATTATATTCCCATAATTCCATGTTTCCAACGGTTGTTCAGGTGCCAAAGTATAGCACAGTTTATGGATTTCCATGCAAAAAATAGAAGTGAAGACAATGTTCTTCGAATTCCTGCAGATGGTTCCGCATTGAAGAACATCAAAGAAAGATGACCAGTTTTTAAATAAGAACCTCGTAATGTTAGACTTTCATTGGTCGTTGATGGTGTCAATCCATTTGGAGAGCTTCGTTCTACTTACTCAGTGTGGCCCGTTTTTGTTATAAACAATAACCATCCTCCTTGGATGTCGATAAAGAGAGATCACACAATGTTGGCAATGCTTGTTCTAGGTATTTAATTAACTTGTGTTTATTTACTTGAAAGTATGACATGATATTTCATTTCTTTGTTTCGTGCATGATAATTATATCTTTTATATATAAGTACGTATAACTAAATATAATTAATGTATGTTGAACCAATTAGGTAAGTACCAAGTTAAAGATATGAATGTATATATTGAGCCTCTTATCGATGAGCTGCTGAAGTTATGGGATGGAATCACTATATATAACATCTCTAGAGCAATGGGGAAAAACCGATTTCAATTCCATGGAATACTTGCATGGACAATTCATGATGCTCCCGGGTTAACACATT
>ML789571.1:259264-279459 GCA_009831015.1 Picea engelmannii
TCCATGTGTTATTCATCTTGCATCTTGTTAAGGCATGTTCCATTGTTATATCTTTTTGATTATTGCTGCAACAAACATAACAATCATCAGTATAAACCCTAGTGCAACCTAAAAGACCAAATCAACAAAGTGTTTGACGAAATTCCACAACTAGAAAATAGTTAAAAATTCATGGAAAACACAATGTTCTTGGCATCTTGTCTTGGGAACATTACAGAACTAGCGAATCACATGAATCGGTCAAAGCGAGTCCTCTTGCATTTTCCCCTGATGACATGATTTTTGCTATGAAAGAAGAATTTGATTAGATATAGTGGCCGAAGGAGGAGGAATATCAACAAATCTTGAAAAAATATAAAGACAAAGAAGTTCGGGTTGTCAAGTTGTTGAAGAAAGGAGAAGATGACATATTGATCTGACCGTGCCAACGAGAAGTTTTCACAACAAAATCCCATGCTCCCTCAAGAAAATACACCAGGGTTGTACAAGAGACAACCAAATTCAAGACCAAGGATTATAAATAGGGAGATACCATCTGGATGTGGGATACAAAGAGGGATAACCTACTAATGTCAATGGAAGTGCACAATTTTGGCTTGGACCCTTCAGAGTTTGAAGAAAGTCAATCAATGATGCCTACTATTTATCTACATTGGAAGGAAGAAGGTGCCCATTACCAGTTGGTGGTGACCTCCTCAAACCCCATCAGGGGCCAGATACTTTACTTCATAAGTCATAGGTCATGCCAGATATGTTGAGGTTCTCATACGCTCTACGGTGAGCACATGTCCCCGAGTTGGAGTCATATGTTATCCTCTATCCTAGGGATAACTAAGGAGATTATGTCTCGAGGCCCACAAGTCCTAGACATGGAGTACCGAGAGCCATATTGACTTGATCCTGGCCCTATAGGTCCCATCCTTCTTCTTCAAGTGCCTCCATCCTGTTAGAAACAACAACATCCAGCCCATTAGCCTGGTCCTTTAGTAACAATGGGTCTTTATCTATGAGGTATTGAGTCCGGGTATCATGGTATGTGTCACTCTTATTCTCAAAACATTTGAATATGTGCATTTAATTCTCTTTTGCTTTATGACGTGTGCTTGGATCTTATGCCTTTTGACTTTTCCATACCTAGGGGGAATCACATGATTCCCTAGCAAGCTAGTTCCTTTAGGAATGAGTTTCCACTGGGTGGGTTCATGAAAGGCCATCATCAATTCCCACCATACTTATCACTTTTCATCATCATCCCAATCATCCATGCCCTGCATTGGTTCAAGCATTGGGTTTTCCAAGCTAGTTATGGGTTGTACCTTGCCTTGTGGGAAGAAGGGGCTAAAGGCCGAGGGGGTAAAAATAGCTGGAAAAAGATAAAATCCGAAAGAAGAAAACCTTCAGATGCTTCGCCCAGGGATCCCCAAGAAAGAAATAAAATGATTCTTGATAAGAAAAAGGAGGGACCCATAAAATAAATAAACTGAAGACCTAGTTGGAGGATAGGGGGTCTCATCACAAGCCAACCTATTAGGTCCATGGGAATTTAGAGGTATGAAACTACCATTCAATTGGTCACCATGCCAGGGTAGTGGCTCTTGGTAGCATGACCAAGAGAAAGGGGGTCTCAGCATGATCCAACATTCTCATCTTCGTGAAATGCTTGTGGGTAACACTGTCACCACTGGTCACCACACCAGGGCAATGTTCCCCATCTATTCTCTTGAAATAGAAATCAATAATACAAAGATAAAAAAGGCATTGAATGGGCTAGGAAACATTTGCATCCAAAACAAGGTGAAACTCACCCTCTTCAGAGGCACCCACAGGAAATCCCTATGTTTCCCTCTCATCACTGCACCCCTTGCCCAAACACCCCCTTACCATCTCATGCACTTATGTGAGCTAGATTGGTCTTCACCCAGGGACACCCCACACTTAAGGAGAATTATCCCAATAGGACGTCCTAATTTCCTCTCCAAACCTGACTTGTAGAATATCATAACGTCTTTGAGCACTCGTTTGGGAAAAAGGGGGTTTTATGCACATGTTTGGGTAACTTGATGATTAGATGTGATTGGAATTTCTATGATCCCTGTGACTTATGAGCCCATGGAGGGCGTACTTGTCGTTGTTGCAGGGCCACACCTGATGGACAGGTACACATGGGGAGATGATTAGTTTAGACCTCCATAGGGATAAAATCCAACCAGATGGATGCTAAGACCCCAGCCAGTGGCAGACACATACCCAAGGCTTTCACCGGAGAGAGAGGAGGACGTTCCACCAGAGATAGACTAGCAGGCTTGGACCCAGGGGGGGTCTTTCCCTCCCACTATGATGTTGGCCTTGGAAGGCCCATAACGTCACCTTTGTGACCCTTGACATCACCCAACATTATATGGACACAATGGAGGTAGTTGTGTGCCAAGTGGCACATGTGGCATGATCCAGAGGCGTTGGCAGGCCTAACGTTTTACTCCTGGAGGCCAACGTTTCACCTAGGAGGCCCAACATCACCCTAGAAGGGCATGAAATCACCTCTTTTGCTTGATTTAGGGTTTAATTTGTCAATTTTATGTAAAAAACTGGATATTTCATGTAAATTGGCCATGTCGACTTTTTTTACCTAATTTTGTAATTGAAGGTCATTGTAACTGTATAAATAAGTGTTTTTTCCCTTATATTTCAGGATCATTCATTCACTCACTAAGTGAGTTCTGAAATTAAGCTCCCTTAAGTGTCTTTGGCTGAAATTTAAGTGGTGCACAACTCTTGGAGAAGGCTAATTTTGGTGTTTTTGGCATTTTTCTTGGTGGAAAGTCTTCAACTAGGCCTATTGCTAGATTATTCTTGGTGAATGTAAGTGAATTTCTGCAATTTCTTCTTTACTTTGAATGGTTATGGTACATTTACTTTTCATTTCTTCCAAGATTATGAAATTGCTAGCTTAAAACCCTAGGGGGTCAAAGCACATGTTATTGTCCTTGCCTTAACAACTTTTCACCTACTAGATTGTGCTAGAAACCCTACTTTCTTGAAACATTGTGCTAAGGGGCATCCATTGTAGCACTCCAACATCATTTTCTTCATCAAGTCATCATTTACTTCATCCTTGAGCTAATGAAGGAGGAAAACCGCTAGGGCCTAAGGTTACCTACTTCCTAGTGGCCATTTTCCTCCCAGGGTTTAGTGATTGAGGCCTTGGGTTACCAACACCTCAATCATTGACTTTCTTGTCTCTAGATCTCACATTATCATTTTATTTCTTCAAAATTGCCACTGCTAAAAGTAACTCCATTAACCCTAAAGGCACTAATCTAGGCCTTGCATTTGATTGATTGATGAAACCAACCCTTAAAATTTTTACCTCAAGCTATCTACCAACCTTTCCTAACCCTAGAGTAGACTAATTCACTAACCTTCTTTCTACTGTTACAAAAGTAATCTACAACCATTTACTACATCAGTAAAATCACTTAAAAGCAATTGCAAAAGTTGATTTTTACATTGCCTAATTAGCTTCTGACAAGTGCTAGTATATTGCTATTGTTGGGTTATTATTTTTTGGTCATTGTGAAGCTCTTTTAAGGAATTTATTGTGAAGCTATCATCTTGTATACATTCATTTTATACAAATTCTATTTTCTTCATCTTGCATCAACTTATTGCTTTTATTGACAAGTCCAAGGTTTTATGGAGCACTAACATCAAATTGTACTTGCAAAAGATATTGTTTTCTTGTTGCTTTGTTCTGGGCAGGTACATCTAAGCATATCATTGCTTCATTGATTTAAACTTTGGGACTTTCTGATTGGTGTGACTTGTGAGAGGGGATATCTTTTACTGACACTTTAACCTTTTCCTTCTCAAACCCCCAGGTCACCAGGGACGTCTCCTCTGGGCTATCATATCTAAATATAAATAGGTGTCTTATTAAGGTGACAATGATTGGACAACCTCCTGTTACACCAATTTTCCCTCCTTTATCCCTTCCCTTTGGGACAAGTACAAATTGCACGATAACGGGACCATAACTGGAGGGTTCACAATTTCAATGGAGGAAGGTCTAATTTGGTTTTTTCTTATGTTAACTTGTGAAGTTAACAAGGGACATTTCCCCATGCCAACATTCTGGCACTAGAAGGGAACAAGGGACATTTCCCCATGCACTTGTGAAGTTAACAATGGACATTTCCCCATAAATTTTTGGCAAGGATTCCTTCAAAAGATTAAAATCGAAGTGAATTGGGTTGAGGTTGGTGGTCGACATGCAAATTTTTATTTTTTTTAAAACCTACAGTCCTCGTCACTATCACAATGAAAAAGCGTGGAAAATATAGCATTCTCATGACAACAAAAAAATATCATTTGTGTTTTGACATAGATGTTTGTCGCTATAGTGATGACAAATCGTGGCAAATATAACATTCTCGTGGCAAAAAAAACCTTATCATTTGTGTTTTTCCATGGATGTTTGTCGCTATAGGGATGAAAAAGCGTGGAAAATATAACATTCTCGTGGCAACAAAAACTTATGATTTGTGTTTTTCCACGGATGTTTGTCGCTATAGAAACACAAAAGTGTGCAAAATATAGCATTCTCGTGGCAACAAAAACTTATCATTTTTGTTTTTCCACGGATGTTTGTCGCTATAGGGACGAAAAATCATGGAAAATATAACATTCTCATGGTAACAAAAACTTATCATTTGTGTTTTGCCATAGAAGTTTGTCTCTGTAGCGATGAAAAATCGTGGAAAATATAACATTCTTGTGGCAACAAAAACCTATCATTTGTTTTTTTCCATGGATGTTTGTCGCTATAGAGATGAAAAAGCATGGCAAATATAACATTCTCATGGAAACAAAAACATATCATTTGTGTTTTTCCATAGATGTTTGTCAGTATATGGACGAAAAAGCGTGGAAAATATAACATTCTTGTGGCAACAAAAATGGATGTTTGTCTATATAGATTAATGTTTGTCATTGTATAGATGGATATGTGTCACTATATAGACAAATATTTGTCACTATATAGACGACTGTTTGTAAAAAAAAAAATTGTTGTAACAAATGCTTATCAAATGAATGTCATGTGGAAGCCATATTTCATCGATATCTCCACAATGAGTTCTTCTTCATCGATATAGAGAAAAAAAATATCCATGAAAAATAAGACCCTCTTTCATGGCAAGTTCAATGAAGAAGTGTCACAATATAAACAAAAACACATGGAAAATTTGGTCATATTTAGTAGTGGTACTCTTTGTTACGATTAATTAAATGCATATACAACAATCTAAAATAGTCATGAAATGCAACTAATAACTCCATTAGAACAACATATCAATTTGTTCTCATACTCAAAGTAAAATACAATAATTAAAAACATAATACAACACAACAACAAGATAAAACACTTATATTATAAAAACATTTGTGCAACTAGCTGTCGGGGATGGACGTTCCACCCAACCATAGACCTGTTGTTCCAAATATCAACAAAAAGTCACCCCTGAGCTGAGGCTAGTAATCCAAAAAAGAGGGTGGTCTCTCACTGTCCACTCACATCTTAGAAAACTCACAATCCAATGGTATTCTCCTACAACTACCCAAATTTTCACTGACTCTCTTCTTCTTGAACTTCCCAAGCCAAGGAATGTACCCTTTCACTGATCTCAGTCCCTCGGGCATCCCATTCATTTATCAGGGTCTCTTTGGCACATGTAACCATGAATGTTTCAACTGGGAACTAAGGGAACTTGTTGTCAGGAAAAATACTATAAACCAACAACAAACACTTGTTGTTATAGCACAACTCACTCAAGATTTCACTTTTCAGGCATGGCAACCTGGTTCTTCAATTTCCAGCTCCAATTACGCTCCAATTTTCTCTAGAATTTACCTTTCATGGTTGTTCCATATCCAAGCTCTCTTTATTTTTCTCTACTTGTTGCTCATGCACACAACTTGACTATCCAAAAGCTATTGTAGCTGCCCCCACAAATTTCCTCTCTTTGGCTTACTTGCTTGACTCACACACTTCCCCAAACTGATTGCTTCTTCCCCATGCCTTCCAATAACTATGGGATGCGACTCTTACACCCACCCTCTTACATGAGTTTAATGATTGGGATTTCATACACTGAAACATAAAATATAACTTCCCCCCAAAAGATAATATAGTTCAGAAAACTGTGTTGGATTAGTACCCATAACCATTCCCCCCTTAGAAACTCTCAGGCATTCCCCTCTCTTGTGGATTAATCAACCCCCATATATGTCCTTATTCCCAAAAAATAGCATCACATTACTTATATTGAAAACATAAAATACATTTTGCATATTAGATCTCTTGGCCATAGCCACATTCATATATACTTTATGCATAATTAAACTGAGGATGTTACATCAGGTGAAGTTCTTGAGTTGAATGATGTTTTTTTTGTTCATGGTTTGAAGAAAAACATTCTTTTATTTTCTTGTATGATATATTTTTAGTATATATTTGCATTTGGAGGACATTGATTCCCTATCAATGATTGTAGTTTAGCAAGTTTGAGGATTTTTGCTAGAAGTGTGGGATATATTGGGCTTTATAGTTTGTTGATCCTATGGCACTTGTACATACCAATGGGAAGATAGGTGAGCCTTATAGTTTTGAGGAGGAATATGTAAAACATGCATGGGACAATGCCATGGAGATAGGTTCAAAACCTATTGTGGAATCAATGATTGATTCTAAGCTTGTAGTTTATGAAAGCATTAAGGAGTACCAAGATAAGATTGTTGGATTCTCTCAGAAAGAGGGAGTTGACTTTGATGAGATTATTTCTCTAGTTACTAGAGGATTATTTCAAGAAGAGGGACTTGACCTTGTTGAGGGTTTTTCTTCAGATTCTTAAGGTTTTGAGGTGCATGGGTGAGATACACATATTTATAGTTTGTTGGAAGCCATGTGTGTGTTGTTACTCTATGAGCTTGGTATTTCAAGATGGATGAAATTTATGCATATTTTTATCTTTAATATTTTAATATATTTGATCCACTTGTCTTGGTATTGTATGGATATGTGATCATATTTTTAGGGAGTCTTGAGAAACTCATGATTTGATGTCTAAATATTTTGGATTATGAAGTTGATATGAAGGATGTTGGAGTTGGACAGGTTGTCGATGGTCCAGTGTTATGTTCCTTCATATTCACACGTGGTTAAATATCTAATGGAGGGTATGATTGAGATGATGTGATAGTATCTTATTTTGTTGGATATATTGAGACTTTTAAAAATTATAGGATCTACATTCCAACATAATGGAAGATTATTGTGAGAGGATATGTGAAGTTTGATGGTGGTCCTCTAGATCATAAGTATCTCCTTTACTGATTGAAGGAAGTGAAGAGGTTACTATTCTAGAATTTGATTCATAGGTAAGAGAAGAGTTAGAACCATGTGTGGGTGAAGAGATCTTATGGAAGGTGTTAGCACTGAGAGTCACCCTTAGACTGCTAGAGGATAAGCTTAGTACCCAATTTGATTTAAATAATTAAAACAGGTTATACTTGGTGGATCAACAAGAGAAGAGTAAAAGGGAGGGCATCAAACTGCTTGCAAATACATTCTATTGGGCATGGATTCATAACATTATGCAGATCACAGGAAATCGAGATTCCTACTAGACACAGGCTTATACAAATATGGGTAGAAGAATGTAAGGTAAAAAAAAAAAAGAATATCCACACAATAGAGATTCTTTCTGTAAGATATATTAAAGAGTGCTTGAACAATAATCACTGATTAACATGCAATTACCACAAATCCTTTGCAACTCATGAATCCATTAACCAAAGGAAACTTTTGATATTCAAAATATGTAAATATTACTCAAGCAAGATGATAATAAATATTGGAAACAAGAGAAAAACAGTCTGGTATCACAACTTTCATGAATCTCTAATGGAAAAAATGCCTACAACACATGCCCTCAGGCTTACAAATGAGCAACTCAACTGCTCCTCTAGATCTCTCCTCTCTTGGATCATGAATCCAACCCTTTTCTTCTCAAAATGCCTTTCATTTATAGAAAATGATCTCTCTCTATCCTAAGGAGGTCAAAACCAAGGATTTATATAGGATCCTCCTCCATTTAGGAGTCTTGTTACAAAATATTCCAACAAAAACTTAACAAAATCCTATTTTCCAGGATCTTGCCCATTGTGATAAATTCCTATTGAAACAAGTCATGCTACTTGATATGAAGATGAAACAAATCTCCCTTGGGTCCAAATAAATCCTAGGAGACCATTCGAACCTTCCTTCACAGCTGACATCCTTCCCATAGCTCGAATTGATAGGACTGTATGAGTTTGCAACGCCTGTGACAACATGCACTGCGAAATTTCCCGTAGTTGATGTTTTTGGCTTTTCTCTGAAAATACGAAGTGGGTCAGGCTGAATTTTTGTGAGCAAGTAAAAAAAAACCATTTGTTTCCTCCACACTAGATTTCAGAGGAACCCATATGGGCATTCAAAATTTATGAGCAAAAATGTCCTTTGATGTGTGCTAATTACTTAAAAACTGTCAAAAATACCAATTCGCAGTGCTGGCACTGTGAACTTTCCTGTAGCAATATGTTTTATTTTTTCAAAGCTTCAACACCTAAAAAATTATGTCAAGATTCCAGACATGCTGCAAAAATCCATTATCTTGATATATAATCATTTAAGGCTAAATTTGAAAGGATACACAAGATGAAAGTTTCAACAGTCCAGCTAGAACATAGTGTTTGCATCATAGTTCATAGTGCCAATATGAATACCAACCAAAACCCCTTTCTCAGCCCTCAAACATGATGAACACTCTCATGGAGTACCAGGTGGATCTAGGCTTGATGCTGACATCTGCAAGTTGTCCAACCTCCAACTCTCTCCTTGATCCAGTTCGCAGCGCCTGTCACCAGTTTGTAACACCTGATTCAAACAAGATTTTCATGCTTTGAGGAGACTCTTAGGATTTCCAAAGACATGATCCCTGAAAATTTGTTAAAAATATTCTTTGAAAACAATGAAATCCCTTAGCATGAAAAAAGTTAATGATGGCAATGAATGAATGGATCACTTGAGTACACTGCAAACTCTCCTAGTGAGTTGGAAACACATACAACTGTCTTTAACTTGAAATTTAAACAAATGGATGATGATAAAGAAAACATTTTATACAACTGAGAGGTGTCACGTTACATTAATGATGTAAGGATCAAAGGTGTAACTAGAAAAAAAACCAAAGTGGTTCTTTTTTACCCCTACAATTCTATATGCTAACATTTGACTCCACAAGGGATGGCATGCTCCCTATGAGATACCTAGAACATGCAGTTCCAATGCTTTATCCATCCCATCTCTGGAATATTTACTCTATCTATGCCTTGAGAGAACCTCTAATCATTTATTGAAAAATGAAAAACACTCACTGCAAACCAAATTCTTTCATAAAAAGCTTATTTATATACATTCCTACACTAATCTATCTAGCTAAGCTTCTTTGCTTAATTGAAGTCATACTTCCAATGCAGCCAGGTGAGTATCAAATTGATGAAAATAACTCCTTCCATGCAACTATTCAAAAGAATTTTCAATTGATATTAAACTTGCAACAAGAGGTTAGTAAGCAATGTATACTTACATCTATGATCTGAAATCATATCAACAATTGGATCATTAGAAACCTTTGAAAAATATAACTCTATGTAAAATTCCACAGGATCATGAAACTTATGAAGAGACATTTCTAATGGGTTAAGAAAACCATCTTTCTCCTTTGTGAAGGTTGATTCATCAATAAAATGATGGTCCTAATATACTTTACAACTACTTATATATTGTTTGATGTTTGTTGCAAGTACATGTATAGAAATGATAGTCATTTCCTCGTTGATCCTTGGATTTTTCTGCTCATCAATAGGTGATAAAGAGAATTCCAACCGTTGCTGCAATTCTTCCTTATCTCCTTCATTGTATTCCCATGTCTCATATTAAAAAATATCACATGCTGATATATCGATCTGCCCATTATCATGTGAATACTCAAAGGAAACAATTTGATTTTCATGACAACTTAAAACAATAGATACATTTGATACAATGTCAAAAGTATCTACATTGTAGATATCACTTTGAAGATCATCAACCTCTTGATCATAATGAAAAGTGTCTTCTATTGCAACATACTCTTTATGACTATTTGATCCTTTACTCAACAAATCAAATTCATAACAACATTCTTGATAAAGGAAATCAACTGCAAATTTCTCGTTGAAAACAAACAAAATGCAGCATGAAAATGTCTTACTAAAGTAATACAAGCAATCGAGAGTGATCTACACCAATCACGAGCTGCTCCATCTAAAGAGTATGTAAACAATTTGATGAGGACATATTCATGTATAACTTTCAAATTAAGTATGAACTCATGAAAATCTAGTAAAAACTCAGCTGGCATTTCCCAATTTTCCCCTCTAAACCTAGGAAGGCAGCCTTCCCATTCACTTCTATCAGGCACAGGGTTTGGAAAACCAGATATATTTGAGAAATAAAAAATGCATACCTCTGAGCAATAATCTTGTCCATTTCAAACCAGTGGCGTCTCCCATAGATTCATCTATGATTAAGTTGGAGTCACCAGGTAGAAGATTGAAGTCAAGATGGTGTCCTTCTCCTGTCTACCATCAAGAGATGGATCTGATTGTTGTCGTTCTCCCAGGGAATATTTCTTCACTTCCATCCCTGGAAACGACACCAAAAATGTTAGCAATGAGAGTCACCGTCAGACTGCTAGAGGATAATCCCAGTACCCATTTGATTTAAATAATTAAAACATATTATACTTGGTGGATCAACAAGAGAAGAGTACAAGGGAGGGCATCATACTGCTTGCAAATACATTCTATTGGGTATGGAGTCATAACATTATGAAGATCAAAAGAAATCGGGCTACCTACTAGACAAAGGATTATGCAAAGATGGGTAGAAGAATAAAAGGTAAAAAAGAAGAAGAATATCCACATAACAAAGATCCTTTTTGTAAGATAGATTAAAGAGTGCTTGAACAATAATCAATGATTAACAGGCAATTACCACAAATCCTTTGCAGCTTAAGAATCCATTAACCAAAGGCAACTTTTGATCTTCAAAATCTGTAAATATTACTCAAGAAAGATGATAATAAAGAATGGAAACAAGAGAGAAACAATGTGGTATCACAACTTTCATGTATCTCTAATGGCATAAATTCCTACAACACATGCCCTCGGGCTTACAAATGAGCAACTCAACAACTCCTCTAGTTCTCTCCTCTCTTGGATCATGAATCCAACCCATTTTCTTCTCAAAATACCTTTCATTTATAGTTAATGATATCTCTCTACCCTAAGGAGTTTGAAACTAAGGAGCTACATAGGATCGTCCTCCATTTAGGAGTCCTGTTACAAAATATTCCAACAAAAACTTAACAAAATCCTATTTTCCAGGATCTTTCCCATTGTGATAAATGCCTATTGAAACATATCATGCTACTTGATATGAAGATGGAACAGATGTCCCTCATGTACAACTAACTCCTAGGAGACCATTATAACCATTCTTCACAGTTGGCATCCTTCCCATAGCTCGAATTGGTCGGACTGTTAGAGTTCGCAGTGTATGTGACAACATGCGCTGCAGACTTTCCTGTAGGTGATGTTTTTGGATTTTCTCTAAAAATATGAAGTGGGTCAGGCTAAATTTTTGTCAGAAAGTAAAAAACACCATGTTTTTCCTCAACACCACATTTCAAAGGAACCCAGATGGGAATTCAAAAGTTATGAGTAAAAATGTCCTTTGTTGTGTGCTAATTACTTAAAAACTGTCAAAAATACCAGTTCGCAGTGCAGGCGCTGTGAACTTTTTTGTAGTAGCCTGTTTTATTTTTTCAAAGCTTCAACACCTCAAAAATTATTTCAGGAATCCAGACATGCTGCAAAACTCCATTATCTTGATATATAATCGTTTAAGGCTGGATTTGAAAGGATGCAAAAGATGAAAGTTTTAGCAGTCCTAGAACATAGTGTTTGCAACACAGTTTGCATCACCAATATGAAAACTATCCAAAAACCCTTTCTCAACCCTAAAAAATGATGAACACTCTCATGGAGTACCAAGTGGATATAGGTTTGATGCTGACATCTTTGAATTATCATAGAGGTGTCTGCAAGTTGTCCATCCTCCAACTCTCTCCTTCAGCCAGTTCGCAACGAAGTTCACAACACCCGATTCAAACAAGATTTGCATTCTTCGAGGAGACTGTTGGGATGTCTAAAGATCTAATCCCTAAAAAATTTGTTAAAAATAGGCTCTGAAAACAATGAAATCCCTTAACATGACAAAAAGGTAATGATGGCAATGAATGAATGGAGCACTTGAGTACGCTGTGAACTCTCCTAGTGAGTTGGAAACAAATACAACTGTCTTTAACTTGACATTTAAATAGATGGATGATGAAAAAGAGAACCTTTTATACAACTGAGAGGTGAAACATTACAATAATGATGTAAGGATCAAAGGTGTGACTAAAAAACAAAACCAAAGTAGTTCTTTTTTACCCCTACAATTCTATGTGCTAACAGAAGGATATGTATTTACTCTATACTCTAGCTCGCAGAGAGATAATATGGATTAATCATACATCGTAGGATGCATAAGAGAATATGAGCACCCATATTTTCTATGAGGGTGACTATACCTCCTATTAGCACATGTAATTTTTTTATAAATTTTGGCAAAAAAATGGTAATTGTGGACAATAAAAAAATGATTTTTGCAAAGACATTGTGCTCTCAGGCTTGCTAGAGTTTGAATGCAAGGTTTAATTAAAAACATGTTGGGGCCCAAGGCCCAATTTCCAATGTCACAGTTAGTCATCAAAGTCCATAAATATTTAAAAGGTGAAAAATTTACCAAGCAACATCAAATGAGGAACCAAGATCCCTGTAGGGAAATTCAATTGCTTAAATGTATTTCATTAAATTATCAACTAGGGATGCTCGTAAGATTGTGATGATGCTGGAAAAATATATGCAGGAGTAGGAAACTAACTCTAAAATAAAAAACACTCAATCACTTGCATGAATTTTGGCCCTTGGTTATGGAAGGATGCGAAGATTAAGGAAGAGGAGCGAAGAACGAACTGCGCGGAAGGCACATTAACCGAGAATGGGTTGAAGTGGTCAAAGAAACAAAAAAGAAGGAGAGAAGTAAGGGAAAGCTATTCGTTGAAAGAGAAGATCAAGGAAGACAAATCAACAAAGAATATGGATCATGGACAACTCAACAAGCAGAAAAATCCACCAACGGATGGTTGGAGGACCTCACGGAAAAGAAGGAAGAACAGGTTGGCAAAGCCCTTAAGATACAGGTTGCGTGGGACCTAGGGTTTTTGTATTTAGGGTTTTGACACCTTGGTGTTGGTCTAAGGTTGTCTGAGAGTCATTGTAATGCATAAATAAAGACCAAAAAGAGTTAGGAGGGTTGGTCATGGTTAAGGTTGAGGATTGTGATTATTGTTGCTGCATAAGAGAAGCATGGTATTGTGAGAGCATTCTTGTATTGTAATATCTTTAGCTAAGTGTGAATATCAACCCTGCAGCTGGGTGCACAGGGAGGGGAGAAAGAGATAAGGAGAGAGAGATATCTGCAAGCTAAGTGCGCAGATAAAACTATATGTTTCCATTTAATATATCAAGAAACATAGTTCTGTGGATGTATCCCTAGGGAAAGGGAAAACCACATATATCTTGTTGTTCTTTGTGATTTATGCTTGTTGATGATTAAAAAACGTCAACAAAGTTTTTCCCGCAAAGTGTTGCTAAAAGCCTATTATTATAAAAATTAAATAAGACAAGTAGGTGGGACTCCCTTAAACTATCGAAGGTCAGATTTGTTAATTTTTGATGTTATGATGATGTGAGACACAACTTACAAGGTTGATGAGATATTGTTGTTATTGGTCATGATTTGAGCTTATGAAGTGTTGATTCCTTATGTTACTACAACCTATTCTATTCATTAATATCATTGCTATCTGTTCTTATCGCACCTGCACAACAAACATGTTAGTGAAATTACATGAAGGGCAGTTTTGAGAAAGGCAAAAATACTATAAAAAATGCAAAGAAAAGGGATCCAATTCTACAATACTACATGCGAACAATTAGAAGGAAATGAGAAACAATTGCAAAAGGGAAGAATTTTAAGCTATCCTATAAACTATACTACATGCATGAAAGACTTAACGATTATTGTTGAAATCCTAGCTAGCAAGTAAATGGATATGCAATTTTGATTGAGTTATATGGTTAATACACATATGGTATGAATGTTGGTGGTGCATTTGGCAAAGTAATAGTGCAAATGGTTATGCAAATTGTTGAATTATATGGAACTTGGGAATTATGTTATGGTATAAGTTAGAGAGGTGATATGGTCACACTGTTGGTTTTAATGGGTGATGGTCTCGATACATGGGTTGATTGATGGTGTTAATGAAGAACTCATTGGCATGTACTGATGAATTAATGCATTGTGGGTGGAGGTGACGTGCATTTATTGCACGCCAACTTTACTCCTCCCATTAACTGCCACCCTATTCGGGCTATTGTTCGATCTTGCTGCTGTGGTTATGCTCTGAATTCTTAGCACAAAGGAATCGCTCGGCCAGATCTCGTTTTAAGGAATTTGATTACAGGTATGTTATTGTTTTGGCCATTCATGCATCTGCTCTGGTTATGAAATGATTATTGTCTTAGGTGTATTAGTTTTTGCTTTCTTAAGTGTTGCAATTGTGTGAAATTGTGTTCTTGAATTGAATGGTTCTTCCTACAATGATATTGAATTCATAGAAGTTATTGATCATACTGGGTGGTATCTCTTTGTTATCCTTGTTGGTTTAAGTGGAGGGTTTTTGTTTGGTCTTGAGTGGATAACTATCTTCACGCATTGTCACTAAATCCAGTCTTTGGATTTTTTGGGTTTAATAGTTAAGGGAATTTTGCGTCACTGCGTTTTGTTCACTTCGACATTGGTTGATTTCACCACTAAGGGTCACGAAATGGGTTTTCCTGTTCGTACTTGGCCCTGTCTTCACCTCTGTGCTGTGTTTGTTTGACTGAAGATAACGAGGGTTATACCCTGCACCGTGCATTAAATAACATTGCCTGGCCAAACTAGAGCCCCACTTTTTGGTTATGGCCCCCTGTCATGGATTTGTACCCATCCATGAATGAGTTGTCATTCTTCCTATGTATTCATTATGGCCTCAAATTTTTCACCATTACAAGGAGTGGCTCTGCTATCCCTTTGCTGTCTACGGAACAAACCTAGCCCTCCAGTCTAAATAATGATAGAGAAGACCAGCTTGGCCTGTTGGTTTTACGACTTGGTTATTGTTGGCCCTTGACCAAGTTTTGGAGAACCTTGGTCGTGTTTGACCATTTTTGGGACTTCGACAGGCTGGTCGAAGACAGAGGACCCAGGCGAAGCGGATATTGCGATATCTCACCCCCTTTTTATGAGAGTTTTGGGATTAGGGTTTATGTAACGGGTATGGGATGCCAGCCCATGGGTCTTACCCATATTTTAGGCACCTTTTCTAATGTATAAATACGTATCTAGGCGATGTAAGAAGGAGTCAGTTGTAAGCCAGTGATCTAAGTGCAAATAGTTGTAAAGGCTTTGTGCATACTGTGTATTGAGAACTTGCAGAGCTAAGTACAAGTGATTGTAAGAAGGCTCTGTGCTATGCTAAGCTCGGGGAAGGAAGATCTGGCGAGGTGTGTGCATATCTCCTGTCCTATGCAGATTTGGGTTTGTGGCTCTGTGCATGTAAGAAGATTGAAAGAAGATAATAAAGAAGAAGAAGAGTTGGTGGATGTAGCCCCACACTGGGGGTGAACCACATACATCCTATGTTGTGATTGCTTTGTGCTATTGGTGTGATTTATGTTTATTGCTGAATCTTTATGTATATTAGATGCATCTGATGTAGTATCTTAGTGCTCAATAATATGAATGAATGATAGATCTGATCTATTTCTATGTGCTAAGTGCTTGGATGTGTTAGATATTGTTGAATACTGCGCTGCTTTGTAATTAGGGTTTTTACCCGCGATGTGAATAAAGGGTTAAAGACTAATGAATATTAACTGTTAAGTGCTCTGTTAAGTAGTGTGATCACAACTTTGTGTCCCAGCTAGTTTGTAGACACTTGAGTCCTACAACCCCCCCTACCTTTACCCCGAGTGATACTTCATCTGCTTTGCAAGTGTTGCCGAAAGGGCCGGTAGTTAGGGTTTTGTTGTTGCATTGTTGAAGCGTTGAACCTTGGGCCTGCCCTTGTGCCAACAAATGGTTCTGTTGCTGGTACCTAAAACTGTGATTGTTGGGAACTGAGAAAAAGAGAAATCTCTTTACGTAGATCTATTGTTGTAGTGCACAATACTCTACTTGACTTGTGAATATACATGCTAATAAGAGAAGTCTGATCTGAAGAAAATAGGTAAGATCTTAAAGATTTGTGCTCTGATAAAGGTAAGATAAGTGGAAATTGTTGGTTGTGGAGCCTGATTATCTTCCTGATTCAAAGGTCTTTTGTTTTCAGCCGTGTTTATGCCCCATGAAGTATTTACACCCCAAAAGTATGTACACTCTTCCATGCGGGGGAGTACAGAGGGGGGTTACCCCCTCTGCAGGGTCCGGGGGCAAGCGGGTCTCCGAAGGAAAAATTGCCTTGTAAAAGTATATTGTAATTTCATTGTAAATCTGGACCGTTCATTATAAGGTTGCAGATATAACGGTAGAAGTTATGTTAGGGTTTTTTTCCCTAGAAGGAAACCCTCTCTTATGAGGGAAATGTATTGTGGTTGTGTATTATATCGAATATTGTATTCTATGATAGGAGACTGAGAGAGAAAGAAGAGGAAGTTACAATGGGTTTGATGTAGGTTGTATCCCTTCATTTGCTGGATAATAATAAAGGAAGGACCTAGCAATTTCTTTGGTGGAAGTAGCCCACACTAGGTGAACCACATATATTTGTGTCTCTATTGTATTGTGTATCCTCTATGTTTTATTTCCGCATTTGTTTTATTTTATTGCTCCACAGTCCTATTTTTCTAACAACTGGTATCAGAGCAAAAGATAACTCGTAGGAAAGGAGGGTTCCTGGTTCGAGTGGGAGCAATGTCATAAGATGGAAAGTTTAGGGTCAAAAAATTTAATGGCCAAAACTACCAGTTATGGAAGATGCAGATGGAAGATTATTTATATCAGAAGGATCTATTCCTACCATTGGGCAGAGTAGCAAAGAAGCCGACGACCATGAAGGATGAAGAATGGGATATTCTTGACAGAAAGGCTCTAGGAACAACATGGATGAGCCTAGCAACGTCGATGGCTTTCAATATTTCGAAAGAAAGGACAACAAAGGCTTTGATGGACACGTCGGCTAAATTGTATGAAAAACCCTCGACGTCCAATAAGGTATTTCTAATGAAGATATTATTTAATATGAAGATGTCAGAAGGTGGGTATGTTGCATATCATTTAAATAATTTTAATACAGTTACTAATCAACAAAGTTCTGTAAAAGTGGACTTTGATGATGAGGCCATGGCTCTTCTAATATTGTGCTCATTGCCAGAAAGTTGGAACGGCTTGGTCATGGCTATAAGTAACTTTGTATCTGGTTCAAATAATTTAAAATTTGATGATATTGTTGGTGTTATCCTTAGTGAGGAAATGTGACAGAAAATCACAGGTGAGACATCAGGTAATGCGTTGAACATGGAGAACATGGGAAGACAAAATGATAGAATAAAGGGTCCAGGGAACCACGAGAATTCTAGGAAGGGAAGATCCAAATCCAGACTTGGAAAGATAGAATGTTGGAATTGTGGGAAGAAAGGACATCTGAAGAAAGACTGTAGAGCTCCAAAGAAACAAAGAGATGGACAACAAGAGAGAAATCATGAAGCAAATGTAACAGGTGATGTGTTACAAGATGCTTTAATTCTTTCTATAGATAATATTTCTGAGTCTTGGGTAGTAGATTCATGGGCTTCATTTCATGCCACACCCCATAAGAAACATTTTCTAGATTATGTTCAAGATGATTTTGGACAGGTTCATTTGCGTTATGATGCACCATGCAAAATTGTTGGAATGGGAAGGGTAAAAATAAAGAAAAACAATGGAAACCAATGGTTGTTGAAAGAGGTAAAACATGTTCCATATTTAAGGAAAAATCTAATTTCAACAGGGAAGTTGACAAGTGAAGGTTGTATATCCATATTTATAGATAAGACGTGGAAGGTCATCAAAGGATCATTGGTGATAGCAAAAGGAGAGAAGGTAGGTACATTGTATTTATGTACTGGTAATACTGATTCTTCTATCTCTTTAGCTTCTACAGGAGTGGATACAACACCGTGGCATCATAGGATTGGACACATGAGTGAGAAGGGTATGCAAATACTTCACAAACAAAATTTGTTGCCAGATCTCAAACAAATTGATTTGGACTTCTGTGAACATTGTGTTTATGGAAAACAAAAGAGATTTAGATTTCTCAGAGTCAGAAAAGAAAAGAAGAATGAAAGGTTAGAGATTGTGCATACAGATGTATGAGGACTAGCTTATGTATCATCTCTTGGTGGATCTCATTATTATGTTACTTTTATTGATGATGCAAATAGAAAAACTTGGGTTTATTGAATTCGACAAAAATCTGATGTTTTTGGTACTTTTAAGAAATGGAAATCTTTGGTTGAGAATGAGATAGGAAAAAGTTTGAAGTGTCTCAGATCAGATAATGGAGGTGAATATTGCAGCAAGGAGTTTGATTATCACTATTCATACCATGGGATTCGTAGAGAGAATACAGTTCCAAGAACACCACAAGAAAATGGTGTGTCAGAAAGGATGACCAGGACAATCATGGAGCATGCAAGGAGTATGAGATTGCATGTTGGTTTTCCCTTATAGTTCTGGGTAGATGTTGTAGATACTACTGTTTACTTAATAAACAGAGGACCTTCAAGCTCTTTGGATAGTACAATTCCAGAGGAGGAATGGACAGGAAAAAAGGTAAACTATTCTTTTTTGAAGACTTTCGATTGTGAAGCATTTGTCCATATTGATAAAGAAAGTAGAACAAAGCTTAAGGAAAAATCCAAAAAGTGTACCTTTATTGGATACGGTGTTAATGATTTTGGTTATCGCTTATGGGATTATGAAAATAAAAAAATATTAGGATTAGAGATGTCATATTCAATGAGAATGTCATATACAAGGATCAGTTGCAGGGAAAGAAACAGGAAAAAGAAAAACAAGAACACACAGTGCTTGATGAGATCATTGAAAAAGAAATTCCAAAGGAACCAGAAAATCAAAATGTACAACAACATGAGCAACGGGTATCTCAAACACCTGCAAGTGTTGTTAGAAAATCTACCAGGTTAAGTATACCCCCTAAACGATACTCTCATTCATTGTATTATTTGTTGTTGACTGATTCTGGTGAACCAGAATGTTATGAAGAGGCAATGCAGGTATACACCAAAAATAAGTGGGAGCAAGGCATGAAGGAGGAAATGGATTCCTTGGTAAATAACTAGACTTGGGACTTGGTTCAGTTGCCTGTAGGAAAAAGAGCATTGCAGAATAAATGGGTTTACAATTTGAAGGAATAAGATGGAGGAATAAAGCGGTACAAGGCTAGACTTGTTGTAAATGGGTTTGCACAAAAGAAAGGTATAGATTTTGATGAAATATTTTCTCCTGTTGTTAAAATGAATTCAATTAGGACTATTTTGAGTCTCGTGGCAGTACAAGATTTACATCTTGAACAGTTAGTTGTAAAAACAACTTTTCTCCATGGGGATTTGGATGAAGAGATTTATATGCAGCAGCCATAGGGGTATGAGGTCAAAGGGAAGGATAATTTGGTATGCAGGTTGAAGAAGATCTTGTATGGCCTAAAGAAAGCTCCAAGGTAGTGGTATTTGAAGTTTGACAGGTTTATGATAGAATAAGGTTATAGTAGATGTCCTTCTAATCACTGTGTTTATTTTAAAAGGATAAAAAATGGAAGCTATATTATCTT
>ML789571.1:279509-307553 GCA_009831015.1 Picea engelmannii
AAATTAGCTAATTCATTTGCGATGAAGGATTTGGGTGCTGCAAAGAAAATCCTTGGTATGAGAATAACAAGAGATAGGAAAAATCGCAAATTGACATTGTCTCAGGGTGAGTACATAGAGAAAGGTGTTGGAAAGGTTCATAATGAAGAATGTAAAACCAGTTAGTACACCTTTGGCCAGCCATTTCAAATTAACTAAGGAAATGTGTCCCAAGACACAGGAGGAGATAGAATAGATTTCCAGGGTCCCTTATTCATCAACAGTTGGCATCTTGATGTATGCAATGATTTTCACAAGACCAGATATTGCACATGCAATGGGAGTTGTGAGCAGGTTTATGAATAATCCAGGTAAAGAACATTGGGAGGCAGTAAAGTGGATTCTCAGGTATTTGAGAGGTACTGCTACTCTTGCATTATGTTTTGGAGGTTAAGAAACTTTTCTATAGGGATATGTTGATTCCGATATGGTAGGTGATAAAGACAACAAGAGGAGCACCACAGGGTATGTTTTTACTATAGGTGGAACAACAATAAGTTGGATTTCAAAACTGCAAAAGGTTGTTGCACTTTCAACAATAGAGACATAGTATGTTGCTGCTACAGAGGCTAGTAAAGAAATGATTTGGTTACAGAGGTTAATGGAGGAATTGGGAAAGAAGAAGGAGAATAACAGGTTGTACTGTGATAGTGAGAGTTCCATTCATCTTGCAAAGAACTCAACCTTCCATTCGAAGACTAAGCATATACAGTTGAGGTACCATTTCATACGATCCATCTTGGAAGATGGACATTTGAAGTTGGAAAAGAAACACACTAGCCAGAATCCTACAGACATGTTAACAAAGGGAGTAACCAGGGAGAAACTGAGTTCTTGCTCAGTTTCAGTTGGTCTTCAAGAATGAAGATCAAGATGAGAAATTTTTCAGTTCCAAAAAGGTTCAGAGTCCAACATATATAGCAGCGGTGGAGTTGTTGAGATCAGTCTTCAAGTGGGAGATTGTTGGTTGTGGAGCCTGGTTATTTTCCTGATTCAGAGGTATTTTGTTTTCAGTTGTGTTTATACCCCATGAAGTATTTACACCCCAGAAGTATGTACACTCTTCCACGCGAGGGAGTGCAGAGGGGGGTACGAGGACGAATCCCTCGAAGGAAAAATTTCCTTTTAAAAGTATATTGTAATTTCATTGTAAATATGGACCGTTCATTATAAGGTCACAGATCTAACGGTAGAAGTTATGTTAGGGTTTTTTCCTCTAGAAGGAAACCCTCTCTTATGAGGAAAATGTATTGCGGCTGTGTATTATAGCGAATATTGTATTCTGTGATAGGATACTGAGAGAGAAAGAAGAGGAAGTTACAACAGGTTTGTTGTAGGTTGTATCCCTTCATCTGTTGGATAATAATAAATGAAGGACTTGAAAATTTCTCTGGTGGATGTAGCCCACACTGGGTGAACCACATATATCTATGTCTCTATTGTATTGTGTATCCTCTGTGTTTTATTTCCGCATTTGTTTTATTTTATTGCTCCATGGTCTTGTTTTTCTAACATAAATTTTTGTTTCGAAAGAATGGATCTAGGTATATTTGATAGATTTTGTCCTAGTCTAAAAATTAGGGAACAACTAGAAGAAAGAAGATATGATATGAATAGATCTGATAGAAATAGTGAAATAAATATTATTCCTATGCATAGAAAGAATTGTTGGAATAACAAGTGGATGCAGGATCCTAGAAAGAATTTTTTGTAGGTCTATCACTGTGATCCCAGTGTGCAGTACAAGAAAAGTTGGGGATTGTTTAAGAGAAAGAGAGGATTGACTCTTTGTTATAGTTGCAGAAGACCATGACATTTGGCTAAGGAATGCTCTGGTAGAGGTCCTATTTGACTTTGTTGTAAAGCTACTGGACATGAAATTTTAGATTGCCCTAGAATGATTGCTAAAGTTGAGAAGATGAACATGAGACAAGAAGACCACGAGGAAGGTCAAGAGACTAAGAATATTCTAAAGAACTAGAAAGAATCTGAGGCTATATTATTGCAGATGAAAGAAACATTGAATGATCAAAGAGACATCAGTTTATCAGATATCTTAAAAGAGAAAGAGTGTATAGAAACAATAATATGAGACTTCAACATAGACTGTGTATTGGATGCAGAAACATAGGTGAACATTATGACAGAAAGTACTTGGGAAATTTTGGGAAAGCCTGCTATGATTCCTTCATTGGAAGGAATAAGATTTTTTAAAGGAAAGATGATAACCCTATGTGTAAGACTTACTCATGTACCTATGGGTGCTCATGGAACATCGAAAGATGAAGAATTCAAGGTCATTATGTTTGTTGATAACAACGATTATTTTTCACTTTTGTTAGGAAGGACTTGGATTGAGAGAGATTAGATCGAAGGAAAGAAGAAGAAGAAGATATAGAACAGAAAACACAAGACTTAAATGATTTCATGGCTAGGAGAATAGCACACTTAATAGAAGAACAAGAGGACAAGTCGAAGCAATTGAGGGCTAGAGACTTAGATGTTCAAGCTGAAAGAACACAAGAAGGCTTAAAGAACCTATCCATGCAGGAGTGTAGAGAACCTACTCCAGAATCAGTAAAAGAAAAAGAATTACCCTCGAACCTTGTGAAAGATCCTAAACAATGCGATGTTTCTATACTAAGAGCAGATAAAAACAAGAATGGAAAGAGGAATCTAGAGACACAGATCATAGGGAAGAAATCAAGAAAGCTCAGTAAGAAGAAAGCAAAGCTAGAAAAATTGCAGGAGGTTCCAGAGAGGACTTTGCAGAAGGAAAGGTTGCAAAACTTGAACCTCGCCAGAATAACAGAACAAAACCGACTGGAACTTCACCATGGAAAAAAAAATATGACCGTTAGAGGCATCCTGACTGTTAGAACAACGCTCCAGAACGACTACAAACATAGTTATTGCTGGAACGATCGCCGTTGGACTGTTGGGATCGCGCCATAACAAATGAAATTGTATTGATTGATGCATTCCTACCCGTTGGAGGAGTCCGTTAAGATGTTATCTATTTAACCTGTCGAATGTATTATCGGGGACACTTTTTCCAATTCTGATTATCCAAGCCCACAGAGAACTAATTTCTTTCGTGTAGTGCTTATTAAGACCTCACCACCTGTTCTTCTTACCTTGAGCGTTTGTCCACCTATCCGAAACATTTTATCATGAGCGTGCATGTCAAACAACCTTAGCGCAGTAGAAAATTCTATCGAGGAGATCCTAATAGACCTCATGGCAGAGAAGGTCATGTCCGCAGGTGTACATGCCTCATCGACGAAAGGAGTGCAAGCATCCCCATCGAATGCACGTCGATCTGGGCCATCCTGAACTGCGATAGAGAAATAGAGAAAGCATCGTGACGACTTGGAAAACGTGAATCTCATCCCATCAATCATGTTCGACTATATCCTACCTCTGGATGGAACGATTAGTCGTGATAGCATCCCGAGGGACTTTGACTATACAATGATCACTGCGTACCTCCCGAAGAGGATATGTGCAGTTGGACTGCAATTGGGATAGATTATGATGCTAAAGATCAGTGGATTCAACTTAGGAGACCACTATAAATATGGAATGCTTGCACCAAACAAGTACTTGACCAAGACAACAGGGAAGAAGTCGAAGATAATCCCCCAACCATGGATCATGGACATCGCAAGATCAACAATCCTTAACGTGATGAAGATCCCACACTTCGGCAGAGATCAGGAGGTTAACACGTGCGTTAAACTCCTCTTGTCATGCTACCATGGTGGTTACCTGTGGTTTGATTGATGCATCATTTTAGATCAGGTGCTGATCCATTAGATCATCAGATTGAGCATGCAAGGACCCGACCCTCAAGATTTTTACCCAGGGAAGGCTATAAATCGCACCCTGGCCCAACACATAAAAGAAACTTATGACGATGTAGAGAAGGGGAAGCAGGGCTACATGGTAGCCTCCATCCAAAATGGCGTAGTGCGCCTAGCTTGCCAGTTGATCACTGGTAAGCTCGTCAGGAAGAACAAACCAATGCAGGTCACGAGATTCATCATCAACCTCACAGGAAAATGTGTCGAAGGGATGCAAATGAACTGGGCGAGTTACCTCGCCAACCAGTTGGAGCAAGATTGCCCCGAAGCACAGAACTAGGTCTACGAGTGTCATTTTAGTTGGTTATTGATTGTAATTGCCTTCATCGCTTGGGAGATGCCGTAAGGAGTGATCTTCCCTGAAATTGAGTCGTCCAAGCCACTGGTCGCGAAGTTCACTACACTTTGGTATTCGAACGACATGGAAAAACAATGGAAATCAAATGTGGTGTTCCACACATATTTACAGCTGAAGAGGGCCATTGAATATTTCCCTCGCATGACACCAAATACTTTGCACAGGTTCATGCCACTTGCGAACTTCCTCGCAGATAGGCATTTCGTTTACATCACTGCGTGTGGGGACGAACATAAAGAAAATATCCAATCCTATTACAAACTCATAGAGGAGGACATGGAAGAAATAACCAAGGAATGGCCTGCAGAGTTCCTTGTACCGACCGAACAGATAGAACTTGCCGACCCCGACTTCATTGGAAGTCCTGTAGTCACTCAAGAAGAATATGATGGACCCAACAACAACATAAGGAAGAAGAAGGAAGAAGTACAGGAAATGAACAATGCATCAAAGGAAACTCCACCAGATTCACCAGGAGGAGGAGGAGATGACGAAGTAGACTAGGAAGTGAACGAAGGGGAAGAAAAAAAACTGGAAAATGGTGAAGTGACACCGCCTAAGGATCCCATCACAGAGGCTGAGACATCCAAGAAAAGAAAGGTTTCCCCGAAGAAACCATCAACATGAAAGAAATCATGAGCAAATAAACCTCCATTATAAACTATGCTCATGGTGGATAATATTGACCTTATCATCACAACTGTATTAGACACCTAGAAGGACATTTTGCAACGAAGTGAAGCCAAACATGAGACAATGTTTGACAGGATTGAGGCAGATCTCAAAGGGGTACAACATGATCTTTATTGGATGGTTGTATAATTGTCGACTAATTTGAGCACAAGCTCGCCTGGTTGGTCATGTGACAGTTGGGTTCGTTGGTATATAGTCATTGAATCTGTTATAGAAGTGCTAAACCCTACATTTCCAATTGCACTTTCAAGTACATAGTCCCTCTTCTTATGTTAATAAATCAGTATTGTTAATGGAGAGGGCTGCTGCCCCGATTCAAATTGATGCGTGGGTATGCGTGGTTGTCACAACTTATTAGGTAAATTGATTTTACGACAGTGATGAATTGGTTGGTCGATACACAGTCACTGATATTTTTCACTAAGGATTGTTTGGATGTTTAGCTAGCATTGGTTAGAAATTTTTGATGTTTCTCACGCATGTCGCGTTGTGTGTATGGTGTTTTTGCACAATGAAATAATGGTCATGGTAACTGTGGTGTTCTCTGGAGCCGAATGGTTATTGAATCGTATGACTGTAGAAACTATATCCATTGTATCCTTATGATTATTCAATTGTATAAGTCTAAGTTTTCACAGCATAGTTGATCACAGATGGACTAAATCAAAGTAATATTGTGTTAGATTGATGACTCAACACAATGAATTGAGTTATTGTTGTGACTGTGTGTTTGGTTTTGTAAAATGGAGATGTTACATCGTGGTGTTTTGGTGGCTGTGCACTGTGTATAGTATGGATAGCTTGGGTTTCACAGAGTTTTAAGCATGTTTATTTGTTGCAATTGATCATTTCTTAAGAAAGGCATGTTGTTGAGACCTGGTTGTGTTGGATGGATGGCCCAACCTTTTAATTCACATTGAATTATTTTTTTTTACAGTGGCAAAATTACATTTCCTGGGCGAATTACCCTGTGCATAACTTGTGTCTAAGTGGTGACTGTTGGTTGTATGTTTAAATATCAATTCGGATTTTGCAATTTAATCCAGATTATTGTATTTACTGCCTATATATATGTTTAACGAATATCAGTGCATTTAAATTACATGCCCGATTGCAGTGATAGTGTGACTATCATTGTTAATTTTGGAAACATGAATTTGAGTATAATTGTTGATTGAAGTAATGTATGGGTAGTGGTTGATCCTGATGGTTAACAGAGTGGAATGGCTACTGTTTGGAAATTGTTATAAGATGCAAAGAAAGGAACAATATCCTCTTTACAGATTGTGTGGAATGCATACTGTCTTGTGATGACACTGTGTTGGATATTTGATTATGAACAATGAACTAGTTAAATACACAAAAAATGTTATTTGGTCAAAATGAATGATGGTTGATGCATCTCTTTTCATAGAATGTTTTATAGATCACTTAATTAATTTCATGAACAATCATCGTCTTTCTTCCCTTCCATTATTTCATTTTCTGCTAATTACAAACCCCGTCACCTCCCATATTCATTTTTCCTCTCCCTGTTCTAAGATTAATTATAGTCAAGAGAATTTCGGTGTTAAAGTAGTTGAAAATGGCAGTGTCTTGTGTGGATTACAATGATGTTTTATTGGTTTTCTTTGCAGTTGATTGTTGTTGTCATTGAGAAGTAACCATGTTCCTTTCCCCCTCATTGCATCATGTTTCTATCAATACAAACCCCTTGCATATCCCATAACCCTTTTCACCCCCTGCTCATTGATTAACAGTAAAACAATTTGTATGGATTGGATTGCATGAGTCTGATACATTGTTGAGCTAAATCTATTTCATATTTTTAAGAGTTGTCATGTATGGTTATTTAAAAGACTATTTTCTAATCAATCACACATGTAGGATGAGTATATTCAGTCGAGGTATCCATGGTCGAGGAAACAAAGGTAGAGGTAACTAGAACCGAGGCCCAATAAGGTCAATGTTCTCCATACCTTTTGACGTTGATTCACAAGAGCTCAACCAATTGTTTCATGCTAGATTTTTCAATTTTATTGGGCAGGGAATAGTCCAACCTAGGCATGAAAGGACTCTTTTCCAAGCCCCTTAATCCCCCGGTATCCCCATACCTCCTCATGTCTCATTTCAACCCGAGGTCTCGAAAAATGATGGATGGCAGGGGATTGTCTACCCGACAGTCTCCCAACATCGTGGTTGGCCCAACTTGTCCTTGCCTTCTCCTTTGCCTATTAAACCCATTGTCCAAGCTTCCCATGAACACTCGCCAGTGAAATCCTCCCATGCTAGAAATAGATTGAAAACTAAGGCCCACCATGTCGTTGATAAAGGAAAATCCACTGTTTCCCCTTCCTCATCGTCCAATGGCTCTGACAAATATGTGTCTTCCCGTATGCATTTGAGGGACTGTTGTTCCCATGTGATCAATGAGATTAGGCCTAAAGGCTCTCCACAGCCAAAGGAAAATTCAGTTTAATCAAGAGGTGACAGTAGCAATCAAGGAAGGGTTGCATCATAGACTGTGAAATATGGATTTTGAGTTTTTATTTTATTTATTGTTTTATGACAGTTGACTTCAGGGATCTTTGGACAACATGTTTTATTTTGGATATATGAGTATTATTTTTGAAATAATTTCAAATTTCATGAGCTAAAATTCCCAAAAGTGAATATGTTGATGTTAGACACAAGGAGGTGTGTTTTTATTAACTAATGGTTATGTTATGATTGTTATGATTGCTATGAACTAAGGGGGGGTCATAAGGGGTCCCACCTACTAGTTATTATTTTTTTATGACCCTTATTATGATTATTATTCTTCCCCCTAACTAAATTTAGTTGAGTCTTTTAATTAACTTAACTAATGAGTTGGTTCAACTACTTCAACCAATTCTAATTTGTTAAAAGCAAAAGAAAAGGGAGGAACAAGGGAGGATAGAAGCATATGCATACTAAGGTTTTCTCTTTGAGTTTATGTTGAGATAATTTAGCTTTCATTTATTCATTATTCATCACAAGCCTAATTCTCTTTTATGATAGTAGAGTCTTATTGTAAACAACAATATTTGGGGATTCAGACACTTGTTTTTCAGAGGTGTTGATCTATCTTTGATAGTCTGTGTAGACTTGTCTATTTGTGAATTAAATTTAATGAATGACAAAGGATATTGTGCAGAGTTGAGTGGGAAGCAATCTGTGGCAAGCTGATCCAACTTTTAGAGTTTAGTTTTGGTTTTTCTTCAGAGGTCCTTTTGTATGTTCCATCGGGGATGTCTAAGTTTGACTTTGGTCCAAAGTTTCTGCATGAGATTTTGTAAAGAGAACAACTCTTTGGTGAATTTGAATGAAATAAAGGATTGCTTTATGTCTCATCTGTCTTGATTATCATCTTGGTGACTTTTCTTCTATCTTTACATTTATTTCAACAACTGATATGTTCAGAAAATTACATAAAAAGTGAATTTCCAGCAAGCTTTTTGTTGATAAAAGACTAGCCTAAGCAATTGTAATTAATACTTGTGAGTTAGGATGTTATTTTTGTTGGCTATAAACATAGGGTGATATTCCCGTCTATTTTGATTTATCCAAGTAGGAACTGAAAATGCTTGAGTAAGATCATTTCATATATTTTCCTCAACATTTATTTGGCGACCATACTGAGGAGATCTTCAATATATCTTTGGTTAATTTTTTTTACTCGATTTTCATCGATACATATTTCTTTTTCTAAAATTGATTCTTTGACTGCTTTTCTATTAATGACTGTTCCTATTGCAAGGAAACCCAATATCGAGCCTGGTCTTCAAGACCAGACCAACATTTCTTTGAACCTGTTTAACACCATTCTAGACACTGCCAATACCCGTCCTAAACTTAACCATTCTTGGGAAGCAATTGAACGAGATATTAGTGCTCAAGAACAATTGGAGGCTAGATGTAGACAACTTAGAATTCAGAAGTAACCCTTTGTTTCTTCAAGTTTTGGCCTTTATTTCATGTCCTTAGACTCTCGTGCTTATAGAAGAAGAAGAGGCTTGTCACCCGAAATCAATCCTATTGCTGAAATAGGAAGAAAAAACATTGTGTTATCTTCCCAACAATGTGCTCTAAGGAGAACTTTATCTGATTCTTCCAACTCGTCATTCTTTCCCTCATCTATCATCCACAAGATGACATCTAGTGGTAGATTTGGTGGCACTGGAAGTGATCCATATACCCAATATTCATCGTCATTTGTGATTGGTATCTTGTACAACCACCATATCCCTATCCAATCTACTACAAACCCCACCAAAGTCATTAAAAAGTATGGGATTTTGCAGTTCGAAGAAGATGCCACAACCACGCCATGGCATGTGTCCTCTCCTCCTAACCTAGCACCTCCTACTCACCCACTTCCGAAGTTTAAAGAGCATTTGCCTAAGTTTTCAGGAAATAACACTGCCAGTACCAATGAACACCTGGTGGCATTTTCTAATGCTTTTCATAATGTAGGGGCCAACGACAACAATACTTGCATGCGCCTATTCATCAATTCCTTGGAAGGAAAAGCTGCGGCCGATTTCTTTGACCTTCCTCATAAGATTCTATCTACTTGGGAGGAGTTGATTTATTGGTTCCGATCCACTTATGGGAAATCTAAAAGCCTGAGAAGTTAATGGAATACAATAACGTCACTTATAAAGATGGTGAGACCATCAAATCTTTCAACTTGTGTTTCACCAAGTTAAACAATCAAATCCCCGAACTTATCCACCCCCGCAACCAAGCCACTTTCATGCAATACTACAATGCATTGCCTTCTCCCTACCATAATAGGCTTGAATAAAAGGCTATTGATAATCTTGGTTCCGCTCTGCATACTTGCTCAGAGTCTGAAGAATAGCTTGAAAGAACTGGTCTTCCCCAAGGAGAATCAGTTAGATAGACAGACATGTCCGTTCTCTTACAACTAGTACATGATATGAACAATTGTATGATAGAATTTGAGCGGAAGGGTACTGTCTCCTCTCTCACCCCTGGAGCTTCATCCTCTTCTGCACCCCCTTTTAGGAATCCGGTTGAAAACATTTTTCAGCCTAAAGCTATCTTGCCTCGAAGTTAGTGTAACTTTTGCGAGGAACACCACGAGGAAACCACATGTGAGGTAAATAAGAGTGCCAGAGATAAGATCTTTGGTAAAATACTAGAAGCTACTATTGCTATCCTAGACTTTGCAGATCTAGAGGATGTCATGGTCATCAACACTAGGAACAAAGACTACACTCCCAAGACAAAATTTGATCCTCCCCGCAGTTCTTCTAGCTCGAGCTCATCCTTAACCACATGCGCCCTAGGTTCCTAAAATTATTGAGATTCAAGGAATAACTCCTCATCCCCCTCTTCCAAATACAATATCTTGAATCAATTGGCCAACATCAAATCAGATGCAACCCTCCTAGACATGGTTGTCATCCCTAAATAACAGATGCATATGAAACAATTCATGGAAGGAAAAGATTTCGTTGTAGCCAATATTTCTGAAGAGGTGAACGAAGAGGATTCTTCTGTGAATAAACTAGGTGTACATAACTTTAGATACCCTGTAAAAAATCCCCCTTTTTATATTTCTCTAAAAATCATGGATAAAATTGCCCATTGTTGCCTCATTAATGGTGGTTCGGGCCCAAGTGTGATGTCGAAGATTATTATGGAAGAGATAGGCTTGTCTTGTACAAATGAAAATGTCAGAAGCATGCTCTCCTATAATAGTCTACAAAAAACAACCATAGGAGAGATCAAGGATGTAACCCTGGTTTTATGCGCTCATCCTGAGATAAGGACAACCCTCAACATTCAGGTAATTGATATGCCTGTAAGAAACTACTCAATTATCTTGGGGAGAGATTGGAAAGCCTTAATAGGTGGATACATCTTGCTTGATGGGACACATTTATCCATTCCTCAGAATGGTAAGAATATTATAGTCCTTAGAGAGGGAAGAATTTCACCCTACATAGAGAGTGTTCCGTAATCTAATGTAAACTATATCGAAGAAGACCTAGGAGTGTATTCCATCTTTGCTGAAGAGGATAATATTCCTTTGGAAAAAATTGATTTAGATGATAATATATGGCATATTCACTTTGATGGTTCATGCTCTAGTGAAGGTAATGGGGATGGAATTATCTTGGTTTCTCCTATAGGGAAAATTCATAATCTTTTATACAGGTTGGAGTTTTCTTATACAAACAATGCCGCTTAATTAAAAGCTTTATTATTAGGCATTGAGAATGTCCTTAATCTTGGTTGTGGTCACCTTTCAGTTTTCAGAAATTCTGAGCTTGTTGTGAACCTGATACGTAAGACATGATCCCCTAGTGACAAGCTGATGGAATGATACTCCCAAACTGTTTGGGAACTTGTCTCGAACCTTCTATCTTTCAACATCACTCATGTTAAGAAGGATTTGAATTCAATGGCTGATCGGTTAGCTATCTTTTAAGCCTCTCCTAATCAACAACTCTTGCCTCACTTGCATGATTGTGATTTTCAATATCTACATCATTCATACATACTTGAAAAGGAGGGATCTTGGAAGGCCATCCCTAACATTGGGAGAATTTGTGCTTTCATTCAAAATGAACCTCTTAAGCCCGAGGATATTATATCCACATAAAATAATGAGATTCCTATGGGCTTGACTCCTCTTGAGAGTTCATTTTCATTGAGTGTTGTAGGAAACAAAGAAAGACATAAAGAAGAGGAGTTACAAAAGAAGGTGGTTTAAACCATCCTCCTGAACATTAGGACACATGAGTATTCAACGAATGTTCAAATGAATGTCCAATGTTATGTTAAAGAAGAGATGGGGTCCACCAGGGTACTCAGTGAATGTCAAAAGGTTTTTTCTTTAGCCTATGAGGATCTTCATGGTTTTGATCCTAGTCTTGTTCAACGTATAACTAGCTAGGAAAAAAACAAACTTGTTAACTCTGCACTGGAAGCACCCTCTCGAAGGGAGTTGAGAGATTTCTTAAGGGATAGAATGTTTTTTTCAATCCACCCTAAATGGGTTTCAATTTGGGAATCGGCCTCAAGGACCACTGATAATATCAGAACTTGTATCGGTCTTCTAACTTTCAGGCAATCGATTATGAGAAACCCCTTCCCTCCTCTTAATATGGAAATATTTTTGCAATAGATGTTAGAGTCACAGTTAGGGCCCTTACTTTACTCTTTATCTAGTTACAAGAGAATCAAAGTCAAAGGGGAAAATGTTCACAAAATCACTTTCATTACTAATTGCCATACTATGCCTTACAAATGCCTGCCTTCTGGCTTATTTGGTGCAAGTACCTCCTTTAAAGGGACTATACACATAACCTTCACTGGATTGGTCAGTCTCCATGCTTATCTTGATGATTTAATCATGTGCGTCAAAGGGCTGATAATTACATCAAAATTGCAAGTGTTGGGTCCCTTCTAAATTATTTCTGTCTTGGACACTAACTTATACATTTTAAGGAAATTACAGAGACAATTGTTTTCCTACAACGCTAATAGTCTTCGTTTGAATTATTGCGAGGGGCCAGCGTGAAAATTCCTAATGATGATTGGATTTCTGTATACTAGTAGAATAGCTCTGCTTTCAATTTTTGTGCTTCCTTTCTATGCTTACAATAATTTGATTTCTGCCTTCTAAGTTAGGTTTTCTTTCCTTACTGTTTTCAATTGAGTCTTTTACTGCTGCTATTTTAATTTCTTCATTATTACTTCTGTTGTGATTTTGTCCTTATCATATTTTAAGCGTTTGGTCAAGACAAGATGTTGGATCAATTTTTCCATAGTGACACTCCTACAAAGCATTGTTAGCCGATAACAATCAATCTTACAAAACTGTTATGATGTCTCCTCTGAAGGGCCCATGAAATTGTTACATATTTCCACTGTTGTCTTATAAGGAATTGTTTATTTCTTTCTTCTTCTTGCCATTTCTTCATCCATTGAGATCTTAAGAGAAAGTATATAAGTGTTCCTCCTTGAAAGTTTAGAGCATATTCTGGTTGAATGATTATGCATACAGTGTTAAAAATCCCTCATACTTAACACTTTTCATGAATTATTCCCAAATTCCTGATCATCTTTCCATTAAATCCGCTCACTTCCCCCTATTGCATAATTATTTTGGTTACGTCTTCTAAATTTACTATTCTTGGTCCACGAAATCATGAGTTTTGAGTTCTAAATTTGTTGAAAACAAATTTTCCTTTGGAGTTGCCGGTTGTTGATGATTAAAAAACGCCAACGAAGTTTCGCCCACAGAGTGTTGCTAAAAGCCTATTATTATAAAAATTAAATAATACTAGTAGGTGGGACCCCCTTAAACTATTGAAGGTCAGATCTATTCATTTTTGATGTTATGTTGATGTGCGAGACGACTTACATGGTTGATGAGATCTTGTTGTTATTGGTCATGATTTGAGCTTATGAAGTGTTGATTCCTTATGTTACTAAAGCCTATGCTATTCATTAATATCATTGCTATCTGTTCTTATTGCACCTGCACAACAAACATGTTAGTGAAATTACATGAAGGGAAGTTTTGAGAAAGACAAAAATACTATAACAAATGCAAAGAAAAGGGATCCAATTCTGCAATACTACATGTAGACAATTAGAAGGAACTGAGAAACAATTGCAAAAGGGAAGAATTTAAAGCTATCCTATAAACTATACAACATGCATGAAAGACTTAACAATTATTGTTGGAATCCTAGCTAGCAAGTAAATGTATATGCAATTTTGATTGAGTTATATGGTTAATACACATATGGTATGAATGTTGGTGGCGCATTTGGCAAGATAATAGTGCAAATGGTTATTCAAATTGTTGAATTATATGGAACTTGGGAATTATGTTATGGCATACGTTAGAAATGTGATATGGCCACTCTGCTAGTTTTAATGGGTGATGGTCTCGATACATGGGTTGATTGATGGTGTTAATGAAGAACTCGTTGGCATGTACTGGTGAATTAATGCATTGTGGGTGGAGGCGACGTGCATTTACTGCACGTCACCTTTAATCCTCCCGTCAGGCTATTGTTCAATCTTGTTGCTGTGGTTATGCTCTAAATTCTTAGCATAGAGGAACCGCTCGACCAACTCTCGTTTTAAGGAATTCAATTATAAGTATGTTATTGTTTTGGCCATTTGTGACTCTACTCTAGTTATGAAATGATTACTGGCTCAGGTGTATTGGTTTGTTCTTTCTTAAGTGTTGCAACAATGTGAAATTGTGTTCTTGAATTGAATGGTTCTTCCTGCAATGATATTGAATTCGTAGAAGTTATTGATTATCCTGGGTGGTATCTCTTTGCTATCCTTGTTGGTTTAAGTGAAGGGTTTTTGTTTGGTCTTGAGTGGATAACTATCTTCACGCATTGTCACTAAATCTAGTCTTTGGATTTTTTGGGTTTAATGGTTAAGGGCATTCTGTGTCAGTGTGTTTTGTTCACTTCGACATTGGTTGATTTCACCACTAAGGGTCACAAAATGGGTTTTTCTGTTCTTACTCGACCCTGTCTTCACCTCTGTGCTATGGTTGTTTGACCGAAGAGAATGAGGGTTATACCTTGCGTGCGTTGAATGACATTTCCTGGCCAAACTAGAGCCCCACTTTTCGGTTATGGCCCCCTGTTATGGATTTGTACCCGTTCACGAATGAGTTGTGGTTCTTCCTATGTATGCACTGTGGCCTCGAAGTTTTCACCATTACAAGGAGTCACTCTGCTATCCCTTTGTTGGCCATGGAACAAACCTAGACCTCCAGCCTGAAGAATGATAGAGAAGACCAGCCTGGCCTGTTGGTTTTACGACTTGGTTATTATTGGATGGTTGTATAATTTTCAACTAATTTGAGCACAGACTCACCCGGTTGGTCGTGTCACAGTCGGGTTGGTTGGTATATAGTCACTAACTCTGTTATAGTAGTGGTAAACCCTACATTTCCAATTGCACTTTCAAGTACACAGTCCCTCTTCTTATGTTAATAACTCAGTATTGTTAATGGAGAGGGCCGCTACCCCGATTCGAATTGATGTGTGGGTATGCGTGGTTGTCACAACTTGTTAGGTAAATTGATTTTACGATAGTGATGAATTGGTTGGTCGATACACAATCACTGGTATTTTGCACTAAGGATTGTTTGGATGTTTAGCTGGCATTGGTTATAAATGTTTGATGTTTCTCACGCATGTCACGTTGTGTATATGGTGTTTTTTCATAATGAAATAATGGTCATGGTAATTGTGGTGTTCTCTGGGGTCGAATGGTTATTGAACCAGATGACTGTAGAAACTATATCCACTTTATCCTTATGATTTTTTGATTGTATAAGTCTGAGTTTGGACATCATAGTTGATCACAGTCGGACTAAATCGAAGTAATATTGTGTTAGATTGATGCCTCAACACAATGAATTGAGTTATTGTTGTGACTATGTGTTTGGTTTTGTAAAATGGAGATGTTGCATTGTGGTGTTTTGGTGTCTGCGCACTATGTATAGTATGGATAGCTTGGGTTTCACAGAGTTTTAAGTGTGTTTATTTGTTGCAATTGATCATTTTTTAATAATGGCATGTTGTCGAGACCTCGTCGTGTTGGATGGATGGCCCAACCTTTTAAGTCACATTGAATTGTTTTTTTTTACAGTGGCAAAATTACATTGCCTGGGCGAATTACCTTGTGCATAGATTGTGTCTAAATGGTGGTTGTTGGTTGTATGTTTAAATATCAATTCAAATTTTGAAATTTAATCCAGATTATTGGGTTTACTGCCTATATATATGTTTAAAAAATATCAATTTACTATTGGGACTTAAATTTACTAGCGGTATTGTGGGCATACAAGACCACATGCAAGAAATTGATAGGACAAACACCATTCAGACTCATGTACATACAAGAATATGTGGTGCCATAAGAATTTTTTGTGCCTAGTTTGCGCATAGCAACAATTACAAACATGATGGAATGAGGTGTAGTACAGGAAAGGATAAATCAACTGATAATCATGGAAGAAAATATGATTCTAGTAGGGTTCCACCAGGAAGTCCAGAAATCAAGAGACAAAGCTTGGCATGATAGACATATCAAGAGGAAGGGTTTCAAGGAAGGATATCTAGTCTTGATGTATGATAGAAAATCCCTTCAGCACCCAGGAAAACTCAGAATGCACTGGTTAGGACCATACGAGGTAAATACTGTCACAGATGGGGGAGCTATACAATTGAAGGATTTAGGAGGAACAAAACTCAGAGGGATGATCAATGGGAACCGACTGAAGCTATACAGGGTTAGTCGATCCCTGGGGAAAAAAAATACTCAGAGAAGAGAATGAGAGCGCACACTCAGGAATGCCAGCGTGGAACAAGAAAAGGTCAATGATCACTACAAGTGGGAAAGCATAAACATTGAGAAATCAATACATGACAAACAACCACCAACAAACGACGGTTATCAAACTTAAATAACAAAATTGAATAATGGGACGTTGCATTAATCACACCAACTGGCGACGGGAAGAGAATTCAATAGAAAGTACGCCAGAGGCATCAGTTCAATTAAAACGAAAATGGGGTAACATCCCCAAGAAGCTTCACCAAATCCCTATATAAATTGGTACACAGGACTGGGAAGGTTATTGTGCAAATGGGAAAAGCAGAAAACAATAGAGAATATAGAGCCGAGAGAAAAGTTCATAGAGCTTACAGAGTCCACCACGTTCGTTGAAAAATAACCTGAACACCATGACACCACCCAAACAAGGAGAATCAAACCAAACTGGCCAACGACCTTGAATAAACGCCAAAGTCTCACCGCAAGAATAATAAAGCGAACAAAAACCACTTTAGCCTCCAGAAGTCGTCAATGTGGACGAAATCTTGTTGCCTGATATGACACCAGGAAGCCCCACACCTATTGTGGAGGAAATCTAGCAGACAACACCAGTGGGCATGGACATGTATGTACCAGAAGGGGGACATGGACAATAATATAAGGACGCATACAATCATTCTCACTTTGGAAACCCTGTAGAGTGCTTGAGAGTTAAGGGCACGGTCCCGAACTAGGAAGAAATGACCGTGCCAGAAAGATTACACACAACCACTTCAGAACAACCACATGAAGGAACAATGGAATATGTCACCGAATGACTAGATGAGTATGAAAAAGAGTGAACAATGGAGGTTGGAACCTTGAGTTAGCCACCACAGCGAAAGGGCAAGCAGGAGGTACCAAGGTCACCGCGCAGGCAAGCCACCACAACCATTTTCTTGCTGCACATTCCGAAAGGGGTATTTATAACAAGAAATATGTTAGGCCACGTGGAGAAATTGAGGTACTCAGAACATGACGTTATGGACACAGAAAAGTTCCCAGAGTTCGCCAAGCAAGTCTACTTATAGACTATGGGTATAGGACCCTTTGGCGAACCAATTAATCAACTAGTCCAGTGGGAAGCGGGACTGGCCAAAAACATGATTCTAGGCATGTTGGGCATCCTGCACTTTCGGAGGGGCGTATATGAAAACAATTGCATTAAGCAGTTGATGGAAGTCACCCATGGCGGATACCTATGGTTGGAACAACTCGTCTCAATAGACTTAGCGCTTATTGCATACATCACAGGGTTTCCATCATGGGGTGAGGATCCCACGCAATTACTTGAGGACAAGACAAAGGAAAAGCACTGGCTGAGGAAATGAAGAAGAAATATGGTACTGAAAGGGGGTCACACAAAATCATCATCAAGAGTATTAGTGACACCGCGACAAGAATGTCCACAAAAATTATGGCATCCAAATTACTCAGGAAATGCCACAAGGAGAAAGTCTCGGTTGGGGTTGTTGCAACTACATCACAGTGTGCAGAGGGAACCACACTCAGCTGGGCCCCTTATTTGTTGAATCTGTTCCTAGATGACTGTAAGGATGTGCAGGATCTTGGGACATAATTTCATTATTCATGGCTACTCATCATGATAGCCTTGATCGAATGGACAGAGCCGAAGTATTCATTCTTTTCCACTAGACCCAATCCCTGCCATGGAGCACAATACTTATCGTTGGGGTCCACTTCAGACCCTAAGAACAGAAAGGCGAATGAAGCCATATTTGAAGGATATATCAGAGACCTACAGGACAACATGAACAACACTTGGAGGGTGACACCGGAAGCAATCACACAGTATCAGAGCATAGCCAATTTCAAAGCCACTAGACATGCGATGTAGATCCAAGCACAAAATGATCCTGTCAATCAATGGCTACAACTGCGCTATTGAATCAAGGAGGTAGATATAGATATGGCCATTAAGGATTGGGATGATAACTGGAGGATTCCAGTCCTCAATCGAGAAATACCTTCAGAAATGGAGGAGGAGGAGGTAAGACAGGAACAACCACATGTCGAATAGATAACAGTGCCCAAGAAACCAAGGATAGGTCAGAACAAGGCGCAACAGAAAAAAGGGGGGGCATCCAAGAAAGGCACCCAGACAGGGAATAAGAACAACACATAGGTGCCGTAGGTACAAGAGAAGCAGGCTGAGACAACACAGGGAACCACATCAAGTGCTACTCCACAGGAGAAAGGCCAGACTAAGAGACCAGTCATCCAGATAGGGAGTGCGTGCAAGAAGGAGAAGGCAAACATAACGCCCCTAGAATACATGATCACCGAGGATGATGTGGACATGGTGGCCCAAATGGTCCAGGATCTCACAGTCGAGGATTTCAATAATGTTGCACGCCAAAGGGACAAGATTGAGGAAGGGATGGCATACATTCAATAACTCCTCAAGTAGCTCAGAGAAGCATAGGAGACCGACAAAAACGTAGGAACAGTCCCATCAACATCACATATAGGAGGAAAAGTTGGATCGAGCGAGCATGAAAGGATCCAGACGACATCACAATCGAGCTCGACATTTCACGTCACACCCAACATGTTGCACATGGATGAAATCGTGGGGAAGACACCCCTAAAGGACCTAGCTCAAATACAGTTGGTATTAACATGGATACCAACTAAGGCCTTGTATAAACTTCAAGCCAACATCACATAGAAGGTACAGTCTCGTGCACACACAGATGCAAATGAATTGCAGCAGGAAGAGGAAAATTGAGACGAGCTGGAATTGTTACTTGAGTAGGCTAAGCTCGAGATCAAATATGAAAAATACCGCACAGATAGGATATAACAGGAATTGGCCATAGCCTATGAGAAAATCCCAAAGAGCGTGTAGACGACCGAACTCATGGTGACATAGAAGATTGATCAGATTGTGCAGACAATCGATCAATACAAGCATGAGATTGGGCACCTCCAGGAGCAACTCATACCTACCACTCCACCAGAGGTGAAGGAGCAGAGGAAGCAGGAGGAAACAATGCAGATAAAGGAGATAGAGAGGAAAGTCCACGTGGTAGCCGACTTGTTCGAGAAAGCAACAAATATTTGGACCTAGCTAGAAGAGGATGAACAGGTCCAGCTGTGGGACTAGGAAGAAGAAAGGATAAGCACAACTATCCAAGACCTCAAGAAGAGACAGTGGACAATTCCAATCACAGAGTGCATCAAAGGAGAACAGGATATTAATAAACTGTAGGAAGAAATTGAGAAGATCTAGATCCAATTCAAACTAGATAGCCATTGAATGTTAGTCAGTGTAATTAATGAGAGTTAGGTGAGTTGGAGGGAGAGCTCGAGAAGCCCCTCTTTTGTAAAATATCTTTGTATCAAATTTCATTAGATCTAGTATGTGAAGGAGATGAGTGGGTAGAGAGATCACAAGAGGAGAGAACTGAGACTCGGTTACAGTCCAGTCTTTGCAAACATTGTACATACATTCTGAGATTAATACAATTTTTTTTTCCTTTCCATGAATTGTATGTTTGTTTATGAATTTGAATGTTGTCTTTTATGTTTGTTTATGAATTTATATTGTATATGTATGTGATAGATTTCATCTGTCGGGGTATATAGAATTCATCTATCTGTGAGCTTTGTTAAAACATTCTGGGTTCTTTAGGATAAGTGCAAGGAGTGCACGACAGAGTGTTGAAGACTCTGTGAGCCAACACAAGGAGTACGTATCTGAATTCTTCTTAGAATTCAGGAGAGAACGTGTCAGGAGGGCACACCAGGATAGTTTGCAGACTTGGGAGGAGCCTCAAGGTTACTAAATACCTTGGAGGAGAGACCATGTAGAGAAGACATAGAGGACATAAAACAAAATTGTTGAAGATTTTGTAGAGATTTTCCAGGAGGGCATTGAGCAGGTGCAAGGAGGGCACAAAAGAACTCTATTTTGAGTTCAGAGAGAAGAGGAGTGTCCAGGAGAAGACACTCACAGAGTTATTGAACACTCTGGAAGGCTCAACAAGATGTTCTTGAGTGGAAGTTGCAAAGATGGAAGATATATCCTTTCGAGGAGAAAAAGGGAAAAATACCTTTGAGGTCTGAGCAATTGAAGCTCAAGGTGAAACAAAGTAGTTGAATACTCTGGAGGAAGACTTGTGCAAGGAGTGCACCAAGCCAACACTTAGATGACATGTTGAAATACAACCATATGAAGGCCAGTCAAGCACAAGGAGTGCACTAGAGGTAAATTAGTTTTACTTTATAAGCTCATGAGAGACAATGTTTTAAGAAGCGCAGATGAGACCCAAAGTAGTTGAGCTCATAGAAGGATCAAAGGTCGAGGCCTTTGAGCACTTATAAATTTTCCCTGTTTTGGGAGAAAGAACAAGATCAGGAGGAGGAGCGACAATGACCATTTGATCAACTGCAAGGAGGAGATCTAGGCCATTGAAATTCACATCTAGACACCTAGGAGAGTGCCCAGGAGGAGAACAGATCTTAGTCGTTAGATATAAGTGCGTGGACCAACAACCGTTGGATCCAGAGGTAAGTGAATGAGGCTTAAACTATTTTAAGTGCACAAGAGAAGAGGACTTGCGAATTCCTGAAGTTTCGAAGCAATCATGACCGTCCATCGTCAAGGTTTACAAGTGGCAGTAGATCGAAGGGTATGGGAGGTAAAGCTCCAGAATATCTGCGGGGAGGAGAAGCTGAAAATTCCAAACTCTGAAGAGAAGAGTCGATCCTAGCCATTGGTGTTGGGAAGGATAAGTGGCAGAGTTCCACAGACTTCAGAGGAAGAACCCTTCAGAGAAAAGGAAAGGAGGAGAACACCCGAAGAGCTGGGAGCCGAAGAAATCCTGGTCATCCATTGAGACGAGACTCGTGGCGTTGAATCAACACTTCATTGATTCAAAAATCGGTAAGGACAGAGTTGGGAGAAGAGAGGAATTGAGAAGTCTGAACTCGCCATTCGATCACAACCATTGATCGTGAGAGGAGCATGGACCGTAGATCTGGTCCCGAAGAATTCATGGATTCAGAAATCGGGAAAAGGGAGAAAGAAACTCTCATAATTTCTGAAGCGCGAAGTCGTGAAGGGAGCTGGCTCATGGTCATAGTTCATGGTAACATGAAAGGAAGAGGATTAGTAGAAAATCTAGTGCCCACTGGTGTTGAAATTTGAACAACGCTAAGGAGAGGGCCCACATGTTCCATAGAACCTGCACATTTGGAGAGAAGGGGGCCCGTGTAATTTTATTTGGGTTCAAGAAGAACTCTAAGAATCAATCCGACTCCTTGATGTGAATGATCCCAGACCGAGAGGTCAACAACCCCGAGGGGAGAAGGGGGGGTCTGCATCAGGTGGTATCAGAGCCTAAAAATGTGTCTGTAGATCGTAGGAAAAGTTGAGAAGGTGAAAGGAGATTGTCTGATACCATCAAGTGGTATCAGAGCATAATTTTTTCTTTCAAACAGTAGGAAAATGGCGAGACGGTGAAATAGGATACTCTGATACCATCAAGTGGTATCAAAGCACAATTTTCTTTCGTATATTTAAGGCGAAGGATAAGCTGCAGATGCTCTCAATTGCAGAGTGAACAATAGACTTGCCAAGAGGGAAGGTATAATGTGAAAAAAAAATATGGCTACTGAAGGCCATAAGTGTGGTCGGGGAGAAGGCTACCAATAGAGGAACAAAGCTGAGATAGACAAAGACATTAGCAATATGAGAGAAGAGATGGACAGGTTAACACTGAAGATGCAACATGATTCAAAGGTACACTGGAAATATGAATGGCCTTTGAAGAGGAAAGCTAAGTATCCCTTCCAGAAGTTGTTCGCCAGAAGGAAGAAACAAGAGTTGAGGAGATGGTTGAGGTATGCTGAAAACCTCAGTGACATAGAAGGGGAGCAGGTTTTCATTTGTGAGCCAAAGACTAGAGATACCTTTAGTGATGAGGAGAAGGGGAGATCAAAGGATCGCGTGAGCTGCCAGGAGAGCAGTGATGGAAATCCAAGTTGTCGGTTGGGAAATGAAGAGGGATCATTGGATCTCATAGACTGCCAAGTGGGCAGAAGAGAAATCCCACATTTTCAGGTGGGAAAGGGAGAAGAGAGGAGACTATATGAAAGTCTCATGGACTCAGCTGAGAGTTCATATCAGCAAGGAGAGTTGATGGATGAGGATCATAAATGCATTCTGATCATTTGAGGAATTGAGGTATTTCTTCCACATAGCCCAGTTGAGGCCAGATCATGTCTTTTAGATGCAACAATAGAAGAAATACAACCAACAACGATTTTCATAGAGGAGGAGAAGGAGAATCTATTGATGTCTTTCCCCACATAAGAAGATAGAAATGCATTTAAGATGCTCACTCCATGGGAGAAGGAGTTGGAGATGCTAGAGGATTGGTTGAATAATCCTGAACCAGAAGATGGATGCTAGGAGACAGTCATGCAGATTGTAGGAGAAGAGAATTTAGCAGAATTTCTCAGAAATTTTAGCCAGGAAGTTGAACAGGAGATGACTGCAACACTAAAGCATGCAATAAAAGAGAGAGCAGAATTCCAGTCTGAGGAGCAGCTGGAGGAATCTAGAGTTGAACTAGGACAAGGAAATATGGTAGAAGCAAATCTGTCAGAGGATATAGCTGAGCAGCAGCTCAGTGATGGGACTGCAGAATTGGAGACTACAATAGGGTGGCAAGCTAAGGCCATAAGAGATGAAGGAATCAAGGGAGATTAGGTTGATCTACCCATTGACAAGGAGGAAATGAAACATAGAAGACTGCAAAACAAAGACCATCCAGTTGAGCAGCTAGATGAGGTGATTAAGGAGATCATAAGGCTGATGTTGAGGTCAGCAGAGGAGACTATCAGTAGAAGGAAGTTGAACAGAGGGAAACATGCCATAGCAGGAGGGAAGCAACAACAACAACATCAACAAAGCAATGGAGCAAATGGACAGTTCCAGAGGAGAGTTTGGGATCCAGGATGATTTCAACAGAGATGGGAAGTCCATGAGCAGGAGATCATGATTTTTTTACAATAGTGGAGTATGATGTAGGAGCATCGCTCCACCTCAACAACGAGCCAGCTAGACAACACATCAATGTGCATTCGAGGAGGGGAGAGGCGCCAACCCTCTCATTTTGCTCTCATTTTCAAATTTCAATTTGTAATTAAATGCCATTAAATGTTTGTAAGGATTGAATAGCCAAGTCATTCCTTTGATTAGGCAGGAGATGATGTCGCCTTTAATGGTTGACAGGATGATGAGATCTAGATCCAATTCGGACTAGATAGCCATTGAATGTAAGTCAGTGTAATTAATGAGAGTTAGGTGAGTTGGAGGGAGAGCTCAAGAAGCCCCTCTTTTGTAAAATATATTTGTATCAAATTTCATTAGATCTAGTATGTGAAGGAGATGAGAAGGTAGAGAGCTAAAGAGAGGAGAGAAATGAGACTATGTTACAGTCCAGTCTTTGTAAACATTGTACATACATTATGATATTAATACAAAACATTTTTTCCTTCCCATGAGTTGTTTGTGTCTTTATGAATTTGAATGTTGTATTTTATGTGTGTTTTTGAATTTATGTCGTAGATGTATGTGATAGATTTCATCTATAGGGGTAGATAGAATTCCTCTATCTGTGAGCTTTGTTAAAACATTTTGGGTTCTTTAGGCTAAGTGAAAGGAGTGCATGACAAAGTGTTGAACACTCTGTGGGCCAACGCAAGGAGTGCGTATCTGAATTTTGCTTCGAATTCAGGAGAGAACGTGCTAGGAGGGCACACCAGGATAGTTTGCAGACTCGAAAGGATCCTCAAGGTTACTAAATACCTTGGAGGAGAGACTGTATAGAGAAGGCACAGAGGAGAGAAAACAAAATTGTTGAAGATTCTGTAGAGCTATGTTAGGAGAGCATTGAGCAGATGCAAGGAGGGCACAAAATAACTCTGTTTCGAGTTTAGAGAGAAGAGGAGTGTTGAGGATAAGACACTCACAGATTTACTGAACACTCTGAAAGGCTCAACAAGGAGTGCTTGAGTGGAAGTTTCCAAGAGGGAACATATATCCTTTCGAGGAGAAAAATGGGTAGAGACCTTCAAGGTCCGAGCAATTGAAGCTCAAGGTGAAACGAAGTTGTTGAATACTCTGGAGGAAGACCTGTGTAAGGAGTGCACCAAGCCAACACTCAGACAAAGTGTTGAAAGATAACCATCTAAAGGCCAGTCAAGCGCAAGGAGTGAACTAGAGGTAAAGTAGTTTCACTTTACAAGCTCAGGAGAGACAACGTTTTAAGAAGTGCAGACGAGACCCAAAGTAGTCGGGCTTGCAGAAGGATCAAATGTCGAGGCCTTTGAGAACTTAGAAATTTTCTCTGTTTCGGGATAAATCACAAGCTTAGGAGAAGGAGCAACAATGATCGTCCGATTAGTTGCAGGGAGGAGATATGGGCCATTGAAATTCATGTCTAGACACCCAGGAGAGCGCACAGGAGGAGAACATATATCAATTGTTAGATATGAGTGTGTGGACCAACAACCATTGGATCTAGAGATAAGTGAACGAGGCTTAAACTATTTTAAGTGCACAGGAGAAGAAGTCTTTTAAATTTTCAAAGTTTTGAAGCAGTTGGGACCGTCCATCGTCATGGTTGACAGTTGGCAACAGATCGAAGGGTCCGAGAGGTAAAGCTCCGGAAGATGTGCGGGGAGCAGAAGCTGAAACTCCTGAACTATGAAGAGTGGAGTTGATCCTAGCCATTGGTCTTGGGAAGGATTCGTGGTAGATATCCATGGATTTCAAAGGAAGAACCCTTCAGAGAAAAGGCAAGGAGGAGAGCACTCGAAGAGATGGGAGCCGAAGCAATCCTGGCCATCCATTGAGACGAGACGCATGGCATTGGATCAACACTTCGCTGATTCGCAAATCGGGAAGGACAGAGTCGAGAGAAGAGAGGACTCACGAAGTCCAAACTCACGATTTGATCACATCCGTTGATCACGAGAGGAGCGTGGACCATAGATATGGTCCCAAAGAATTCACGGATTCAGAAATCGAGAAAAAGGGAGAAAGAAGCTCTCAAAACTTCCGAAGCACGGAGTCACGAAGGGAGCTAGCTCACGGTCATAGTTTGTGGTCACGTGAAAGGAAGGGGCTTAGCAGAAAAGATAGTGCCCATTGGCATTGAAATTTGAACAATGCTAAGGAGAGGGCTCACGGGTTCCATAGAACCTGTGCATTTGGAGAGAAGGGGGCATGTGTAAGTTGATTTGGGTTCAAGCAGGAGCCCGAAAAGTTGATCCGAATCCTTGATGTGAAAAATCCTAGACCGAGACGTCAACATCCCCGAGGGGAGAAAGGGGGGTCTACATCATATCGTGAGGCCATGGTTCCATTACTTAGGGTAATACCTCAATGGATTCACCAGATGAAATTTATGAAAATATCATCAAGGTTCGAATTGGAACATCCTTCAAGTGGAGTTGCCAGGAAATCTAGGGGTAAAGGATTTGGGATGGAAGATTGCCAAAGTGTCGTTAGGGAAATAAAGAGGATTCAAAATCCTCCCTGGAAATGATGCCAAAATTTCATCAAAAAAACTGTAGGTTGGAAAAATCCCAACCCAACCCACAATATGATGATAAGGGTGGGAGAGTTTACCTACTGTCACCTCAGATAAAACCTCCCTCGCTTCTGTGAAGGAAGAATTTGACACAAGGGGGAGTCATGGGTTACCCTAAGGGGAATGTGAGATGGAAAGTGATACATATGAAGAGATTCCCTCAAAGGTCAAGTTTCTAAGTAGAGAGTGGCTTGACAATGAGCTTTGGAAGTGGTTTATGGTTTCCAAGTGTTTAAGTACATGTGGAAGATGGTTGTACCTTCTCGAGATAGGAGAAAATACAAGATATAAGATAAACAATCCAATGCAAAAGGAAGTTAATCTTGTTGTCTCTATTTTCAACAATCAACATAAATATATATCAACAAGTAAATGATATTTTAAAACTGTTGAATAAGATGCTAAAAGTCTAGTAAATGATGCAAGAGATAAGTTAGCAAGTACTAGTATAACTCAAGTATGAAAGCATAAGACTTTAGCTACCAAACAAAGTTGTTAAGAACAAGTATTGCATAGATATATTATCATGTTTATGGCTATAGAAAAATTGTGCTACAACAGATAATTTCAATCCACAAAAAGTACAAGTAAAGAACCCAAAAAGTGCATTGAGACTAGTAGATTATTATGGAAACTTGGTAGCAAATTTTGACAATTGAAATGTAAGTTATGAATAAAAAAGAGAGTTATTTGTTGCATCCCTAATGGATGTAGCTTTTGTTTAACTATAGATCCAAGAAAAATAAATAGACCAAGACACCCTAGAGTCTTTAGCAACCTCAAAGCATCAACAATAAAATCCAACTTGAACAATATCGATATTACACTAAATCATGTTTACCAAAGAAAACAATTTATTTCTCCGATGAAAAATTTATATTAGTGCCTTTAAAATTTGGGTGAATGGAGTCTTAAAAAGCATGAGTTAGCTCAAAAAAATCCCTAGGGGTGTAAACCATGCTACTCCCTCGGGTATGAAAATCAAACTAAGGTAAATCAAGGAGGGTGTACACCCTTGTACTCCTCCTAGCAACCTTGTAATAAAATATTTGTAAACTAGAAAATGAGATGAAGCTTAATGGATGGTGTTTTATCCCCAAATCTAGGGACAACTAAGGATATTATGTCTCGAGTCCCTTAGGTTGCAGACATAGAGTACCGAGAGACAAATTGACCAGAAGTGTCCACTTACACAAATATAGACTCGATTCATCACCACATATTCCAGGTTCATCACGAGGTTATCCACCACACCAGCTTGCTTCCAGAAGACATTGGGTCTTGCTCCATGAGGTAAAATCCATGTATTATGGTGAGTTATTACACATTATTTTCATCATCCCTAAGACATGTTAAGGTTTAATATATTATTAGGTTTCTTTTCAATTCACTAGATAACCATAACATAGATAGGATCATTGAAAAATACACAATCACAAGAGACACATCATTTATCCTGGGAAACCCTCATGGGGGAGAAAACCTAGCAAAAACTTCCTTAATATAGATATCCAATACAATTCCAAGAGATAATTCAAACAATACATAAAGTCCTCTCCCAAGAATTCGCCTATCTCTCTTCTTTCTTCTCCAACTGCAACTCCAAACTTGTGCTCTGATGAACAAGGGAGTGTGTGTCTAAATGAGGAGCTAGCCTCTCTTATTTATACAATCTAGCAGGTGTGAACGGAAGTGTATTTTCACTGGAACAACCGACTTCTCATTATGGGTGGTTATAACCACCTTTAATTAATCTGAGGGCCAACTTCTCATTCTACCTATTACAATTAGGGTTTGACCAATCCGCAAAAGGGGATTTGGTCATTTACAATACCCAACATGATAAATCCGCAAAAGGGGATTGATATAATGAATAATACATCAATAATAATAGAATACTCTTTGTAGTTACAATATTTCAACACTCCCCCTTAACAAGAAGGGTATTCTACAACAACATCAGGCGAGAGAGAGGACAACATCATCAACAACATCTTGGAACACTGACTGGCGTATCTATAAATCATCGGAA